>JAKUCM010008690.1:0-14250 GCA_023374145.1 Lepidium sativum | reverse complement strand
TTATCGAGCTTATATATTGTTTTCACATATAATATTATTATTGATCATTATATTAGTTTTGCCATACTTTATATGTCACATTTTTGATGGTGTGTTTTAGATTCTGATTATTACTAGAAGCAGATAGGTTTTCGTATAGAAAGAACCAATATGAAGGCATTAAGAGTAAAGGGTGATAAGATTATTCTGTAATCTGATTGGGATTATGTGTAGTGTATGCTTGAAGCATGACAATGCCAACTAATAAGATGTGATCGGCTATTTCATATCAAAAGATTGATCTATAACGCCAAAATCTACTAATACCTTTGCTTCACTATAAATTCATGTTAAATGATAATGGAATAAGCAAATTTTCATGTGAAAGATGTACTATCGTGCGTTGGCCAATAAGTCATAAAACTCTTAATTTTTTTTTTATATTTTTGCTCCATAACCAACAGAAAGAAAAAACGAAAAAAAAAATGCAAAATGATGAAACAATACATATAGTAAAACAATTAAAGTGAAAGATACATGGCATGTATATAACAATGATTTGACTTAACTACTCAACAATAAAAATAAGTTATAATTTATTATTTAGTCAAAGCTAATAACTGTTATGTTGTAAATTAATACAAGGAAGTAACAGTTAATAAATCTTAAATCCTATCATTATTAAGTCAAAGTTAATAAATCTTAGAGCCTATCATCATTATTACTTCTATATATATATAGGCATGTTACAGTAGTTTTTCATCATTCCAACTAAAACCAAACTCAAACCAAATGCTACTCTGATCAAAGTCAATCAAAAATGTGAACAAGGGTCACATAACCATTACATTGTTATTTGTTGCCACAGTTTTAACCGCGACTTGTTAGTAGTTTTTATTAAATCAAATATCTATTTCATTTATCGTTTGTAATATTAAGATCAAATTTTGTTTAGTTTGATTAGTTTTTATTTGACAGTTTCAAACTCTATTAGTAGAGAGCAAGAGAGGTATCACAATATGAAAATGCATCAAGAACTCAAAGTGCACCGAACAAATAGATACTTGTAAAAATTGTGAAGGCTCATGCACATGTCAAATTGATCACTATATTTGCAATAGGCAACCAGGGATCCCGGGAGAACCTCATATAGGACCATGATTTCCCAAACCACCGATTGCGTGATTATCTGCTAGATTTATTATGTTTGCCTTTTAAAATTCTCTTTTGTATTATGCTCAATTCCTTCGTAAGGTTATTATATCTAACAAATTATGCAAATTTAACTGAGCATGACAAAAAATTTCATATATATATATAAACAAAAGTTGAGGTCATTTAAATGAATATACAAAAGTTTTTGAAAAATTAGAAGTTTAACATAAGTTTTCAAAATTCTTTTTTTTTTGACAAATTGTGTTAATATTGACCATTCTAACTATAGTATACCGATATTAAATGAGTTAAATCGGTATTATTTTGTGTACATCAGTAAGATATAAGTTATATTACACATGTGTTTAATAAGTTAGATAAATAATATATTTGATATTTCGGTAAAATGTAAGTTGAGTAGATAACAATATTATTTACTCAGTAAAAACATATGTTCTACGATACAAAGAAAAAGTAGCATAAATATCCAACATATCAAATGTGTGCCAAATTGTAACACAATAATTATGTTATCGTGTACAAACTGCACAATTTTCGTCTATATAATTGTTTACCATATAATATATATGTTAGAGGTACATATATTTATGTACATAGGTAAATAAAAACTTAATATGGTAATAATATATGTTTTACGGTACATAGAAAAATGGTGAATACCCAACATATCTATATAATTGT
This sequence comes from Lepidium sativum, assembly GCA_023374145.1. NCBI lineage: Eukaryota > Viridiplantae > Streptophyta > Magnoliopsida > Brassicales > Brassicaceae > Lepidium > Lepidium sativum. The sequence goes on along the minus strand of JAKUCM010008690.1, from coordinate 12,414 downwards.
TTAAAATATGTAATAAATATGTTAGAAGTATATATATATATATATATATATATGTATACAAAAATATAAAAACTTCAACAATTATTACTTTGGTTATACTGTTATATGACACATTGGGTATTTATTGAAAAATGACACTGAATCTAGTTTTTTGAAAATTTGTATCAGAACTTTAGTTTTTTAAAAGTTATGTATATCTGTTATAGTTTGTCTATGTGTTGTTTAGTGCTCGTTTCACTATTTTGTCAGTTTTTGTCGTTGTTGAAAACAATGGGATTCATTCATACATGAAGGAATAATTTTGCATAAAGGGTTCTGCATTCATTGGGCCTTAACCATAAAGCTAGAAATAAAACATATGAAATTATACTAAATTGTGCTGGATAGATTCTCTTAACTTGTGAAGCTATAGGGTCCAAAAGGTCAAAAGCCAAAGATGAATTGTCTCAGCTCTAGACCCAAATCCTTAGGAGTAGTCTGACCCAATCAAGGTTTGGGGACCTGGGGAACTACTGCTCGACTACACCTCACCAGAAACAAAAGAACTCTACCATGACAAGTTTAAAGAATCTGGGAAAACTTTTGCTTCAATCATCGTGGTCACACATGGAGATGATCCTTGGCGACTCAAACTCAGATCTGATGAAGCTTTGACAAGTTACGACAGTCTCGTTTGGTTTTCGGTAGAAGGAGATCGGCGGGAAAAATAAGTCGATCGAAAAAGCCCAACATCAAAACCCATAACCTAGAAACCTCTCAGAGCTTATCCTAAACGCCACATGTCAGCCATTATGCTGCTGCCGGAACCACCGCGCCGAGCTCAGTTCTTTCGCGAATCAGAATGTCTCACCGCCGAATCTGCTGTAAATTGAAGCTTCAAGTTCTTCTCACCACTGGCCATTGCCTCCAATGGGCACCAACGCCGTTGAGGTCACAAGAATGACCCACCCGAGATATTTTATCTCCACGCTTAAAGCCATGAAAGGGACGGAGATTCTATCTTACTCTAGAGGCTTCACCGATACAAAGCTATGATTCATCTCAAGATTAGTAAAAGATTGCAGAGAATGACCGAAATCGTTCTGTTTATTAATGAGGCAAACATGTTACATATATAGCAATCTTAAGCATAAGAAATTTTAAGCTAACCTACTTATCCCTAAGAAATAGGAAACGATATAACTAAGCTTATCAAAAACAATAGAGTAGAAAGTTATCTACTCAATATCTCCCTCAAATTGGAGCATAGAGATTGTATATGCCTAACTTGTTTGAATTTGTTGAACTCGTTCCTCACAGTCGGTTTTGTTAAGATGTCGGCTAGTTGTTCTTCGTGAGAACCTCATTTCGTACAAAGTGACAGTCAAACTCGATATATTTCGTTCTTTCATGAAACACCGGGTTCGTGGATATGTATATAGCTGACTTACTGTCACAATTAACTTGCATTGAGTGTGAATGAGGTACTCCAAACGTTGTTAACATTCATTTGTTCCATATAAGTTCTTGTACCAGCATTGCAATGGCCTTATATTCAGCTTCTGTGGATGATCGACTTAGAGTGTTTTGCTTGCGTGTCTTCCACGACACTGGTGAACCACCAAGTGGTACAAAGTACCCGGTCACAGACTTGCGTGTGATCGAACAGCTCGCCCAATCAGCATCACACCAACCAATTACAGAGAAGTCTCCTTTAGCTCGAAGAAGTATTCCTTGTCTTGGATCTGATTTTAAGTATCGCACAATGCGCAAGGCTGCTACCCAAAGATCATGTCTAGGCGATCGCATGTATTGAGCTAAAACATGCACCGAGTATGCCAAGTTAGGGCGCGTAACACCTAAGTAAATCAGCCGACCCAACAAGCATCTGTACGGAGATGGATCAATTAGCAAGTCTGATTTTGAGAGAGCTAAGTTGTGGTTTTGTTCAAGCGGAAATGCTGCCGGTTTTGCGTCCAATAAGCCTGTTTCTGAGAGTATATCGAGAACGTATTGTCGTTGACATAAGTACAAACCATAATCATTACTTGCAACTTCAATGCCTAGAAAATATTTGTGAGGTCCTAGATCTTTCATGTGAAAGCACGACAGCAAATAATCCTTGAACTTTTGCGTTGCTTTCTTACAACTTCCTGTGATGACTAAGTCATCAACATAGACTAAAATTTAAATTCAGACCTCACCCTTGTGCAGTGTGAACAACGAGTAATCAGCCAAAGATTGAACAAAAACATAAGCTTTTAATGCCGAACATAGCTTAGCAAACCAACATCTTGGAGCTTGTTTAAGGCCATATAACGATTTGTGAAGTCTACACACATTTTTCTTATCATTTAACTGAAAACCAGGAGGCATTTTTATGTACACTTCTTCTTCCGAATCTCCATGAAGAAAAGCATTTTGTACATCCATTTGATGTTATCCCATCCTCTTTTAACGGCAACATCTAGGAAGAGTCGGACTGTTCCCATTTATGGAGAAAACGTTTCTCCATAGTCTTCTCCTTCAACTTGTTTATTACACATTGCAACCAATCTTGCCTTATACCTCTCTACTGTTCTGTCTGACTTAAACTTAACTTTAAATACCCATTGGCTCCCAATAAATTTCTTTCCAAGCGGTAACTCCTCAACTGTCCAAGTCTGATTGTTACTTCATCGGAAGAAGCATTGGCAGCATCAGTATTTTCTGCACTATTCGAAGCCGAGGCTGGAGTGTTGGTTGTGACTGCAGTATAGGACACAAGAGCATTCGCAGGCAGACGGAGGTGATTTATCATTCATGATCGCAGGTGAGAATAGAGCTGAGTTACTGCTCCCACAAAACAGCATGTTATCATGCTCTTTTTCAGCATTAGCCGACATTGTTAACCACAATCTTGAGACTTTTCACCATGTGTATCAAGATTTAGTGTTGAGTCTTGGGAGAAAGGGAACATGTTTTCCGAGAAAGTAACATCTCTTGACACAAAGAACACAAATTTCTCCAAATCATATGGCCTCCATCCCTTTTTCCCATGAGGATATCCCATGAAAACACATTTTCGACTCCTAGATGCAAACTTATCACCGTGTCTTGTTTGATTATGAGCATATCACAAGCTGCCAAATACTTTGATATGATCATATGATTGTTGTTTATTAAACAACATCTCAAACGGTGTCTTGTTGTTTAGAACTACACTTGGAGTTTGATTAATCAAATACCCAGCTGTAAGAATGCACTCGCCCCATAACTTTATCGGAAGGTTAGACTGAAATCTAAGAGCTCTTGCAACATTCAAAATGTACCTATGTTTCTTTTCAACTCTTCCATTCTGTTGAGGTGTACCTACACATGATGTTTCATGTATAACTCCATTTTCTCTAAAAAAATCACCAAGAGATGAAAATTCAGACCCCTTGTCACTTCAAATTGATTTGATTGGCGATTAGAATTGTCTTACCGTGAAGGCAAATAATTCTTTGAGACACTTAGCAGCTTCTGTTTTGTCTTTTAGAAGATATATCAAAACTCCTCTAAAGTAATCATCAACAATCGTTAAAAAGAACCTTGATCCGCAATGTGATGTAGTTCTATAATGACCCCAAAGATCGATGTGCACTAATTCAAAAATATGCGTCGTTTTATTCAAACTAATCGGAAAAGAGTGTCGTGTTTGTTTTGCTTTAAAGCATACATCACAATCCATATTCAAACTTTCAGAAGAAATTAAACTAGAAACATTATGCAATAGTCCTATGATTTTTGCCAAAGGGTGTCCTATCCTTTTGTGCCATAGATCGAAGCTTCTATTCTCCACAGTAGTCACAGCTCCAGCTCCCTCCACTCTCCGAAGATACTTTTTGCACGTTTACCAACTCCAATCACCATCTTCGAATTGGGGTCCTGTATAACAATGAACTGTTTGGCTAGCTGCATTACGCAATTCGTATCATTTGTTAGCTGACCCAACAAAATCAAATCCGACTTTAGTTCTTTCACGTAATACACTGATTGTAAAAGTAAATTTCCAAGTTGAACTGTTCCTTCAGTTCTTGAGATTTGATCCCTGCCATCTGCCATGGTTACTAAAATCGGATCCATTTCTCTAGCATCTATCAAAAGTTCTAACCTTCCGGTCATATGGTGCGATGCACCTGTGTCCAAAATCCAAGGAGTTATCGAAGACTTACCAGAGACTTTTTCAATGTTGTTCTCTTTCCCCGATGTATTCAGAATGTTTTTGATTGTTGTCCATTGTTGGTCTGTGAGAGTTATTCTACTGCGATCAGAATCTGTAACAACATGATTAGCCACTCCCTGAATGCCGATTTGTGGAACGGAAACATGATTTGCTGCGTGTCCTTGACCTCTTCCACGTCTACTATTCCCACTCCCACCACGTCCACGTCCTGAAGCAGAACGAGACCTCGGCCTATCTCCCCACCACTCGGGATATCCGATCACTGCATAGCAGCCGTCAGAAGGATGTCCTGTTCTGTTACAATGCTTACACACAACGTTTTTGTATTCCTCATTGCGAGTACAAGGTTTGGTCTGAACCGCAAACACCATTACTTCAGATTTGTCTTCTTCACCAAGTCGTATATTTTCTTCTTGTCTTACCAAATTGTAGACCTCTTCAAGCGATTGCATAGGAACCTTTGAAACAATGTTTGAATGTACTGTCCTATATTGATCATCAAGTCCAAATACAAATTAATGTACCTTATCCTCTTCCCGATCAGTCTCCTGTATCAATCCAACATCACACGTACATCCACCACACGAGCATGTTCTCAAAGGATGACTCGCAACGAGACTATCCCAGATATGTACGAGCTTCCCATAGTAAGCCTCAATCGACAATCCTCTCTGTTTGCAGCATGCAAGTTCAGACTTAATTTGTTGAATCTTCGTCCCATTGATCACAGAGAATCTCTTTTCAGATGATCCCATAGATCCTTTGCTATGTCATGATGTGAGATTGTAGATCGTAGACCAGATTCAATTGACATCTTGATCCAAGAGACCAATAGTGCTTGAATCGTTTGCCAATCCTCTAGGTCGGGAGAATCATTGCTAGGTTTTGGAATGGTTCTATCAAGGAAGCCAAATTTCTTTCGAGATATGAGAGCGGTTCTCATGCCACATGACCATTCGTCATTATTCGTACCCTTGAGCAGCGGATGAGAGATCAGAGCTCTGAGATTGTCAGCCGACGTTAGGTCGTATCGAGATATGGTTCTTCTTACCTCCATCATTGGAATCAGGATCAGGTTTCGTGTTTGACTCTCTCAAATACGAACATCGAGGTTTTTCTCTACCCATCTTTTTCTGAAGTAGGTGGAGCTCAACCTCACCGGTGTTGGGACTTGTCACCATCTCCTTTATATCTATCTTCTAGGTGCATGAGTTATCCTCCGAAATAACTAGTCGACATACGAATGAGTTGTTCGAACAATTAAATCTCGCAGATGAAGTCGACCTTCCGCCTGGTGCTCTTGGAGGAAGCTTTCTTCGGGTCTCAAACTCCTCCGACAATGTTAAGTTATCGAGACCAACCTTTCCATCCCTTATACCATCGTGACTGTCTAATCCATTTGATCAGGGTAAAGCAGATGACTCTTTTCTCTGGAGATTCTAGGGTTAGCCATACCGCGCATCTCTTCCCCTACTGTGTGAAATGACATAAGATCTACTTGTCTAATTTTACGGTGCTAGCTCCTTTCTGGATCTTGGATTTGCTCCAGTTATTCTTTTATATTTGACTTATCAGTTCTTATTTGGCGTTGCAGAGGACCACCGTCAATGAACTTTCTCTGCTGAAGTGCATCTTTACAATCGAGCTTTTGGTACTAGATACTTTCTCCAACAAAGCTTTGGAAGCCATCTCCATGCTGGGTGGTCAATCATTCGATGCCGATCTGGTTCTTTTAACGGTAACCTCACTGCCGTTTGTGATTTATACGAGAGACACAATAATAGGTGCCTTGGAGGAGAGGACTTTGGATATGAATTTGTAGATTCGACTTTGGTGAATCTGAATCCTTGGAGACTGAAAATGGCAGAAATGGGTGTTGGTAGAGATGGAGGTGATGAGTTTGTGGTTGATTTCACAACCATGCACGATAAAAAGACTTGATTCCTCAAGCAATCTAATCTGGAATCAATAGAAAACAAGTGATTCCACACTTAAATTTTAAAGAGATGAATAAGAACATAAACATACTTTTTTTAGAAAAACATAATGTTTATTGATTCAATGATAAAAGTTGTGCTTACTATTTTCTGCTATATGAATCAAATCATTTCTTATTTTTGGAGCTTGAAATCTTACTGCCTTGACACATTCAACATGACTCTCCCACCGAATTTGCGACAAATTTTTAACTGACAAACGTCCCACTACATCTTCCAACATCTTTCATCGCTTAGTCAAGAGAGAAAAATGAACAATCTTCAAGTTATTATGGCTGCACTATTGGCTGTTCTTATCTTCACCACGATTGGTAATTTGGTCTCTTTATCATTTCTAATGAAATTTCATTTATTTGTTTTTTATTGCAATATGTTTGTTTTTGTGTTAATATTAACTCAATATGTAGTTGTTCGGACTCTCTTAAACATAGCTTTCTTCGTTTTGTAGTTTCAGAGTCTGCAGAAGAAAACAAAGAGGGTGGTGTCATAATAGTCTCATTCAAATGCAAAACGAAGAATGATTGTCTAAAGAACATTACGTGTGAGGCTTGTGTTGATTGCCGATGCGATCATGGAAAGTGTAAGTGCCATGGCTTTCAAGCCCAAACCGACAATCCAACGCTTTAGTTTACTCATGTTTTCTTTTGTTATTTGTGTAATGAAAAAGAAAATAAATACAAATTATGACTTTTGTATCAATAATTTGTTATATCGTGTGCTAAGTTTTAAATCTCAAATCTGACCAGAAGATGCAAATCTCAAATGTAACACACGATTTGAGTTCACATCATGATGATAATTTCTGCGAGATGAATGATTAATTTTATATATGAACTTTCATAAGCTAATAAATTTGTAGAAAGAAAAAGAAATATATGTTCACAAAGATGTTTTTATTTCCCAACGAATCTTATCAAACGAACCATGAAAAATAAATTGTGACAATAATCATCAAACCTCTGCACCTGCATTCTTCATACAATCACCATTAAACAACCGAACTGATCTAACCATTTCACCCGATCTACATTCAAATATTTAGATAGTAAGATCAAATTCAAAAGAATAACAGAAGACTAAATTATATAGTTGAATCGTTCGATCATCAAAGTTCTACATAACACTCCGCTCCCAATTCTGGAAAAACATGTGTTATTTTTCTGGTTTTGCTAAAATTCATCTCTTTAAAAATCCAAGAAAAGTTAACTTTTCCTTTTTAAAATCTATCTTTATTGTATTTCAGCTTATTAGGCTTCCAATCAATGAATTGGGGTCGGCAGACAAAAATAATTAAATATTTTTAATTAAGTAATAAATAAAATAAAAGTAGTGTACACATATTAAATTTGTGATCTACTTTATCTTCCAATATAGGTTATTAATACTTTCAAAGAATTTATAATATTATTAGAATATGGTGATGAAAGTTTTCTCCAATGTTTTTAACTGCTAAATTCACATCTTTTTCTATCTTTTCTTTTAACAGTTGGATCAATAAAATTTAATTTATAATTTAAATTTCACTTTAATTGACACACCTGAATATTTTGATGAAGATTCAGCTTCAAGGGGAATTCAGAATTCAGGTGGAGCAACTCAAGATCAGAGTGATTGAGATATGGATATAAACTCAGGGTAAGGAATAACAAGTAGATTTGAGGGTGAAAATGAGTCTGAATATGAAAACGACACTGGTGAACACTCATAATAAATGCAAACAGTGATGAAATTAAGAAATACATTGATAAAAAACTAAGTATAAAGAAATAACTCTTTTTTATTAGCTGAGGAAAATAACTCAAAACCTAAACTCTCGAACTCTTAATTTTCACAAGTTATGCCACAACTTGACATCTCCTTATATAGACTATATAATTTTCTATTTCCATTAGGATAACTATATTTTAAATAACTCATAAAATATCTCAGTCTTATCTAATCTAACGATCTAACTTGTTTAGCAAGTAACTTGATTCAAGCTTATCCCAACCGACATAGGGTTTGGATACTTATCTCTTGGTAAGAGATATAGTAAGAATGGAAATCAAGCCACCTTTAAAGTTTGATGTGCAAACATCGTAGCCTATGCTTTAGCCAGCGCAAAATATTTGAACGTTGAAGAACCTAAGACTTTCATAGAAGCTATTAAGAGTAAGGAAAAATACTTTTGGATAGGAGGAATGGACGAAGAAATTGACTCCTTGTACAAAAACTGTACATGGAAGTTCGCAGACAGGCCAAAGGATCAAAAAGTGATTGGTAGTAAATAGATTTTCAAATTGAAGCCTGGTAGTTTAACTTCAGAGATACCAAGACAAAAGGCCAGACTAGTTGCTAAGGGTTATGCACAAGCTAAAAAGATATATTACGATGATGTTTACACACTATTTGTAAAACATGTATCTATGAGGTTATTACTTTCAGCTGTAGATAATCATAACTTGGAGTTGGAGCATATGGACATTAAATTGCTTTTTTTACATGGAGTTTTACAAGAAATGATATATATGGAGCACCCTGAAGGATATTGTCAAAGGGAAGGAAGATAAGATGTGTCTGTTGCACAAATCACTATGTTGTAGGTAGTCTCATGTATGCTATGGTTGATTCACGTCCCGACTTAGCTTATGTAGTGGATTTGGTAAGCAGATACATGTCAAAACTAGGAAAAGGACACTGGTCAGCAGTGCTATGGATACTAAGGTATCTTAAAAATGCTTCAAAAGTGAGTTTAACATTCACTAAAAGTACATAATGCAATCAAATTTCGCTTCAGACCCAAACATAAGGAGATCTATCACATGTTTTTTATTTACTTTCGGTGGAAATACACTAAGTTGGTGTTCTAAATTACATAAATTTGTAGTCCTATCTACGATAGCATTGTCTGACACTAGCAGAGAAACAGTTTGGCTTAAAGGTATATACGAGGATATGGGTTTCAAGCAACAAGCAATCGAGATTAATTGTGACTCTCAAGGAGCTATCTACTTAGTAAAAAACAACGATTGTAGTGAAACAACGAAGCATGTACATATTAAACACAATTTTATCAGAGAAGTGATAAAAGAAGGTAAAGTTCAAGTGAAGAAGATTCACACTTTTGTGAATCCAGCAGATATGTTCACAAAGACGTTACCTAGGGAGAAGTTTAATGGCTATCTCAAGTCACTGAAATTTATCGAAACTTAAAGAAGTGAAATAAATCGAGTCTTGTTCTTAGAAGTCCACTAGACGAGACTCGATACTTGCGTCTGTTGTAGCTTATGCTCAACAGATGTTACATACTCTCTTGCTCTGCAGGTTTGGTGGAGCTGAAAGTAAGTTTACCGGAGCTGGTAACTTAGTGAAGATCGGAAAGTTGACACTTTTCGCAATGTGGAGATTTGTGGGCTCTAAAGGTCCAACAAGCAAAAGGCTCAAGAAGCTAATCTGTTTCTAGGTGACAGAGTTATTGGGCTCTGGTAAGATTCGGCCCAACAGGATAAATAATCTGTTAATAACAAACTTTGTTTGTTATTTACAGGGACGATGAGATCAAGCTTAGGAGATTAGCAGCGTCATCTTCTTCTTTGTAATCTTGTTTTCTCCATTGGAGCTCTTTATAAAAACACTAAGAGAAATAGTGAATTCCATATCAAAGATCTGAAGAGAGATGTACCTAGAACTATAGAGAAATCTATAAACTTATGTGTGTTGTTTTGTGCTTAAATTTGAATCATCCGTCGTAACAGTTCAAATCAAATAACAAATTATGAAAATTTAATTGAGCATCACAAATCATTATTGCTAGGGTTTAATCTTTATTGTTTCTTTGCTACAAGAGTTAATGGATAATTGCCTACGGTCATGATTATCCAGAAGTTCACTAGACATATTTCTTCCGCCTATAGGATCATAGTTTTGAAGAATATGATGTTTCCCATGGAGAGAACTTCACCATAAATGCAGTTGTTGTGTGGACTATAATTGATTATGGAATTTTAAGAAATTTGGTGGGATTTTGTAGTTGGTGAAATTTCGTAGGATTTTGAAGAATTTTTGGTGATTTAAGTGGGATTCAAAAATACTAACAAAAGATTTTATTGGTGATTTGGTTAAGATTTTCATCTTTTAAATTTGAAGTATTTTGAATGATTTAGTGACAGTTGTAGAAGTTTCATTACTTGTCATTTATTACGCAGAGAAAAGAACATGGATATGAAGATATGAAGAACAAAAGGGATCAAATAGGAGCCATTGATAGCTAAATAATGAAGGAGCAAAAGAACCAATAAAACAGCGTCTTCATCAAACAATTGTGTTTCAACTGGCAAGTATAGTTCCCTGTTGCAGATATACGTTTCTTTCCTGGAAGCACACAGTTCTGTATTGCAGATATACATTTCTTCCTCATATGTGAATCTTTGATTTGAAACCAGAAGAATTAAGGAATAAAAACCTTTTAAGAATGAGAAACTATTCATTAGAGAACACAATATCTTTTACGAAATCCTTCAAATTTGGGTTTGTTGTTCTTATTTACTATTACTGTAAACCGAACTGCTCCTTATAAGTGTTTCTCTTGTTGTCAAGTTAACTAATGATCTCTTGTGTGTTTTTTTGCACATTTAAAGAAACTCAAGACACCAAACATTTACGAGTTCCCATTGGTTGTAAATACATGGTACATCTTGGTGAGCGATAACTCACATATCATTCACTATCAAATCTGATAATTGATCCCGGTTACAAACAAGAGAATCTCAAACACAAAGTGCTTCTCTAAACTGAAACAAGAAGTTAAAGACTCAAAGAGATACAAAGCTTCTCAACATCAACGTAATTCTTTGTCTTCGTCTATCTCTTTTTTTCGACTCACACTCATGAAAAAGTATGAAAAGTTCTTCCTCTGCTTTATTACAGAGTCTGCAGCATAGCTCATATCACCATTTGACTGGTTCCCACTCTGTCTTCAACACCGAAGACTATTACCATCAACAGATGGGTTTGGGCCTCAAATGCATTAACAAAAGCTGATGGACCATTAACATAATGAGACCATCCGAGGCCCATTTGTTTTGGCCCATCATCTATCAAAGAGACTAGAACGATATACCACAAATCTCCACCTTGATCTTCGTCTCCGATACGCAACCCTTTCAACTTCTCCGTCGACTAGCCACACTCTGTCTTTGATTGCACCACCAAAGATCTTCATCTTTCCATCTTCAACTAGACCATCGAAGATTCATCATTTCTCTCACTAAACCATCAAAGATTCAGATTTCTTCGACTAAACACCGCCGAAGAACTAGCTCATATTTCGGAGCTGACCTTCAATTCCTAAGGACTCCCATAAATCTCAGTGCTTCATCAAATTTCTGAATCGGCACTGTCTTGGTAAGAAAATTCGCTGGATTCTCAAGTGTATTCACTTTCTTAACTGTTTATGATTCCTTCTGTAACTATGTCTCTGACAAATCTCATTCGTGTTGCCATGTGTTTTCGTCCGCTCATGGTACACACTGTTCTTCGCCAAGCATATAACGCTTTGTGACTCACATCCAACCTCGACAGTCTCCTGAGGAAATCCGAGTTATGAGGTAATTCCTTTCAACCACATAGCTTCTTTGCATGCTTCTACTAATGCCATATATTCAGCTTTTGTTGTTGATAATGCAACTACATTTTGCAGGCCTGATTTCCAGCTCACTATGTTTTCTCCGACTTGGAACACATAACTAGTGATAGATCTTCTTCTGTCAAGGTCAGCTGCAAAATCACTATCACAATGATCTATTACTTTGAAGTTATTTGATCTTTGAAAGTCAAACATAGATCCTTTGTGTAGTTCATGTATCTTAGTACCCATTTAACCGCTTTCTAGTGCTCTTTGTTAGGTGAACTCATGAAGCGGCTGACAAGACCCACCACGTATGCAAAATCAGGACAACATCCCATCATAGCCTACATTATGCTACCAAAAACACTACAGTAAGGTACACCAATCACCCTCTTCTGTTCCTTTTATTTTGTTCATCCATAGTAGCTGATAGTTTGAAATGACACCTTAATGGTGTCTGTGTTTTCTTTGAATCTTGCATCTTAATGCTCTTGAGAACTTTATAAATGTAGACACTCTGTGAGAGCATTAGGATCCCATTAGTTATGTCCCTTGAGATATCCATACCTAAGGACCTTTTGGTTGGTCCTAGGTCCTTCATTTCGAATTCTTGACTCATCAAATTC
>JAKUCM010008689.1:0-21934 GCA_023374145.1 Lepidium sativum | reverse complement strand
AACATGGCTAGCCCTAAGAATCAAGATCTAATTCAAAACTATACAAAAGTAGTTCATGATGGGTTTACCAATAGACATATCTTCGAGATTAAGGCAAAATCATAATGTTGCGACCTATGACACTACTCTAAGTTGCCTTAGCACACTTTCTCATGTCAAAATGACATTATGTTGCGTTGCACTTAGGTAAAATAAATCACATGTCTAAAAGGATCAAATAAATAAGGCTAGCTTCAAGGATCAAGCTGTACTTTATAACTGAACCAAAGTAGTTCGTGACAGGTTCACCAATAAACATATCTTCGAGATTAAGGCAAAATCATAATGTTGCGACCTATGACACTACTCTAAGTTGACTTAGTACACTTTCTCATTTCAAAAAGAAATTATGTTGTGTTCGACTTAAGGTAAAAGAAATCACATGTGTAAAAAGATCATATAAACATGACTAGCTTGAAGGATCAAGCTCTAATTCATAACTATACAAAAGTAGTTCATGACGGGTTTAGCAATAGACACATCTTTGAGATTAATGCAAAATCATAATGTTGCAACTTATGACACTATTCTAAGTTGTCTTAGTACACTTTCTCATTTCAAAATGACATTATTTTGTCTTGCACCTATCTAAAAGAGATCACATGTGTAGAAGGATCAAATGAACATGGCTAGCCCTAAGAATCAAGATCTAATTCAAAACTATACAAAAGTAGTTCATGATGGGTTTACCAATAGACATATCTTCGAGATTAAGGCAAAATCATAATGTTGCGACCTATGACACTACTCTAAGTTGCCTTAGCACACTTTCTCATGTCAAAATGACATTATGTTGCGTTGCACTAGGTAAAATAAATCACATGTCTAAAAGGATCAAATAAATAAGGCTAGCTTCAAGGATCAAGCTGTACTTTATAACTGAACCAAAGTAGTTCGTGACAGGTTCACCAATAAACATATCTTCGAGATTAAGGCAAAGTCATAATGTTGCGACCTATGACACTACTCTAAGTTGACTTAGTACACTTTCTCATTTCAAAAATAAATTATGTTGTGTTCGACTTAAGGTAAAAGAAATCACATGTGTAAAAAGATCATATAAACATGAAACTAGCCTGAAGGATCAAGCTCTAATTCATAACTATACAAAAGTAGTTCATGACGGGTTTAGCAATAGACACATCTTTGAGATTAATGCAAAATCATAATGTTGCAACTTATGACACTATTCTAAGTTGTCTTAGTACACTTTCTCATTTCAAAATGACATTATTTTTTCTTGCACCTATCTAAAAGAGATCACATGTGTAGAAGGATCAAATGAACATGGCTAGCCCTAAGAATCAAGATCTAATTCAAAACTATACAAAAGTAGTTCATGATGGGTTTACCAATAGACATATCTTCGAGATTAAGGCAAAATAATAATGTTGCGACCTATGACACTACTCTAAGTTGCCTTAGTATACTTTCTCATGTCAAAATGACATTATGTTTTGTTCCACTTAAGGTAAAAGAAATCACATGTGTTAAAAGATCATATGAACATGGCTAGCTTGAAGGATCAAGCTCTAATTCATAACTATACAAAAGTAGTTCATGACGGGTTTAGCAATAGACATATCTTTGAGATGAATGCAAAATCATAATGTTGCAACTTATGACACTACTCTAAGTTGTCTTAGTACACTTTCTCATTTCAAAATGACATTATTTTGTCTTGCACCTATCTAAAAGAGATCACATGTGTAGAAGGATCAAATGGAAATGGCTAGCCCTAAGAATCAAGATCTAATTCAAAACTATACAAAAGTAGTTCGTGACAGGTTCACCAATAGACATATCTTCGAGATTAAGGCAAAATCATAATGTTGCGACCTATGACACTACTTTAAGTTGACTTAGTACACTTTCTCATTTCAAAAAGAAATTATGTTGTGTTCGACTTAAGGTAAAAGAAATCACATGTGTAAAAAGATCATATAAACATGACTAGCCTTGAAGGATCAAGCTCTAATTCATAACTATACAAAAGTAGTTCATGACGGGTTTAGCAATAGACACATCTTTGAGATTAATGCAAAATAGTAATGTTGCAACTTATGACACTATTCTAAGTTGTCTTAGTACACTTTCTCATTTCAAAATGACATTATTTTGTCTTGCACCTATCTAAAAGAGATCACATGTGTAGAAGGATCAAATGAACATGGCTAGCCCTAAGAATCAAGATCTAATTCAAAACTATACAAAAGTAGTTCATGATGGGTTTACCAATAGACATATCTTCGAGATTAAGGCAAAATAATAATGTTGCGACCTATGACACTACTCTAAGTTGCCTTAGTATACTTTCTCATGTCAAAATGACATTATGTTTTGTTCCACTTAAGGTAAAAGAAATCACATGTGTTAAAAGATCATATGAACATGGCTAGCTTGAAGGATCAAGCTCTAATTCATAACTATACAAAAGTAGTTCATGACGGGTTTAGGAATAGACATATCTTTGAGATGAATGCAAAATCATAATGTTGCAACTTATGACACTACTCTAAGTTGTCTTAGTACACTTTCTCATTTCAAAATGACATTATTTTGTCTTGCACCTATCTAAAAGAGATCACATGTGTAGAAGGATCAATGAACATGGCTAGCCCTAAGAATCAAGATCTAATTCAAAACTATACAAAAGTAGTTCATGATGGGTTTACCAATAGACATATCTTCGAGATTAAGGCAAAATAATAATGTTGCGACCTATGACACTACTCTAAGTTGCCTTAGTATACTTTCTCATGTCAAAATGACGTTATGTTTTGTTCCACTTAAGGTAAAAGAAATCACATGTGTTAAAAGATCATATGAACATGGCTAGCTTGAAGGATCAAGCTCTAATTCATAACTATACAAAAGTAGTTCATGACGGGTTTAGCAATAGACATATCTTTGAGATGAATGCAAAATCATAATGTTGCAACTTATGACACTACTCTAAGTTGTCTTAGTACACTTTCTCATGTCAAATGACATTATGTTGCGTTGCACTTAGGTAAAATAAATCACATGTCTAAAAGGATCAAATAAATAAGGCTAGCTTCAAGGATCAAGCTGTACTTTATAACTGAACCAAAGTAGTTCGTGATAGGTTCACCAATAAACATATCTTCGAGATTAAGGCAAAGTCATAATGTTGCGACCTATGACACTACTCTAAGTTGACTTAGTACACTTTCTCATTTCAAAAATAAATTATGTTGTGTTCGACTTAAGGTAAAAGAAATCACATGTGTAAAAAGATCATATAAACATGACTAGCCTGAAGGATCAAGCTCTAATTCATAACTATACAAAAGTAGTTCATGACGGGTTTAGCAATAGACACATCTTTGAGATTAATGCAAAATCATAATGTTGCAACTTATGACACTATTCTAAGTTGTCTTAGTACACTTTCTCATTTCAAAATGACATTATTTTTTCTTGCACCTATCTAAAAGAGATCACATGTGTAGAAGGATCAAATGAACATGGCTAGCCCTAAGAATCAAGATCTAATTCAAAACTATACAAAAGTAGTTCATGATGGGTTTACCAATAGACATATCTTCGAGATTAAGGCAAAATAATAATGTTGCGACCTATGACACTACTCTAAGTTGCCTTAGTATACTTTCTCATGTCAAAATGACATTATGTTTTGTTCCACTTAAGGTAAAAGAAATCACATGTGTTAAAAGATCATATGAACATGGCTAGCTTGAAGGATCAAGCTCTAATTCATAACTATACAAAAGTAGTTCATGACGGGTTTAGCAATAGACATATCTTTGAGAGGAATGCAAAATCATAATGTTGCAACTTATGACACTACTCTAAGTTGTCTTAGTACACTTTCTCATTTCAAAATGACATTATTTTGTCTTGCACCTATCTAAAAGAGATCACATGTGTAGAAGGATCAAATGAACATGGCTAGCCATAAGAATCAAGATCTAATTCAAAACTATACAAAAGTAGTTCATGATGGGTTTACCAATAGACATATCATCGAGATTAAGGCAAAATCATAATGTTGCGGCCTATGACACTACTCTAAGTTGCCTTAGCACACTTTCTCATGTCAAAATGACATTATGTTGCGTTGCACTTAGGTAAAATAAATCACATGTCTAAAAGGATCATATAAATAAGGCTAAATTCAAGGATCAAGCTCTAATTCATAACTATACAAAAGTAGTTCATGACGGGTTTAGCAATAGACATATCTTTGAGATGAATGAAAAATCATTATGTTGCAACTTATGACACTACTCTAAGTTGTCTTAGTACACTTTCTCATTTCAAAATGACATTATTTTGTCTTGCACCTATCTAAAAGAGATCACATGTGTAGAAGGATCAAATGAACATGGCTAGGCCTAAGAATCAAGATCTAATTCAAAACTATACAAAAGTAGTTCATGATGGGTTTACCAATAGACATATCTTCGAGATTAAGGCAAAGTCATAATGTTGTGACCTATGACACTACTCTAAGTTGACTTAGTACACTTTCTCATTTCAAAAAGAAATTATGTTGTGTTCGACTTAAGGTAAAAGAAATCACATGTGTAAAAAGATCATATAAACATGACTATCTTGAAGGATCAAGCTCTAATTCATAACTATACAAAAGTAGTTCATGACGGGTTTAGCAATAGACACATCTTTGAG
This sequence comes from Lepidium sativum, assembly GCA_023374145.1. Classification (NCBI taxonomy): domain Eukaryota; kingdom Viridiplantae; phylum Streptophyta; class Magnoliopsida; order Brassicales; family Brassicaceae; genus Lepidium; species Lepidium sativum. The sequence continues at coordinate 17,218 of JAKUCM010008689.1, read as the reverse complement.
ATTATTGCAAAATCATAATGTTGCAACTTATGACACTATTCTAAGTTGTCTTAGTACACTTTCTCATTTCAAAATGACATTATTTTTTCTTGCACCTATCTAAAAGAGATCACATGTGTAGAAGGATCAAATGAACATGGCTAGCCCTAAGAATCAAGATCTAATTCAAAACTATACAAAAGTAGTTCATGATGGGTTTACCAATAGACATATCTTCGAGATTAAGGCAAAATAATAATGTTGCGACCTATGACACTACTCTAAGTTGCCTTAGTATACTTTCTCATGTCAAAATGACATTATGTTTTGTTCCACTTAAGGTAAAAGAAATCACATGTGTTAAAAGATCATATGAACATGGCTAGCTTGAAGGATCAAGCTCTAATTCATAACTATACAAAAGTAGTTCATGACGGGTTTAGCAATAGACATATCTTTGAGAGGAATGCAAAATCATAATGTTGCAACTTATGACACTACTCTAAGTTGTCTTAGTACACTTTCTCATTTCAAAATGACATTATTTTGTCTTGCACCTATCTAAAAGAGATCACATGTGTAGAAGGATCAAATGAACATGGCTAGCCATAAGAATCAAGATCTAATTCAAAACTATACAAAAGTAGTTCATGATGGGTTTACCAATAGACATATCATCGAGATTAAGGCAAAATCATAATGTTGCGGCCTATGACACTACTCTAAGTTGCCTTAGCACACTTTCTCATGTCAAAATGACATTATGTTGCGTTGCACTTAGGTAAAATAAATCACATGTCTAAAAGGATCATATAAATAAGGCTAAATTCAAGGATCAAGCTCTAATTCATAACTATACAAAAGTAGTTCATGACGGGTTTAGCAATAGACATATCTTTGAGATGAATGAAAAATCATTATGTTGCAACTTATGACACTACTCTAAGTTGTCTTAGTACACTTTCTCATTTCAAAATGACATTATTTTTTCTTGCACCTATCTAAAAGAGATCACATGTGTAGAAGGATCAAATGAACATGGCTAGCCCTAAGAATCAAGATCTAATTCAAAACTATACAAAAGTAGTTCATGATGGGTTTACCAATAGACATATCTTCGAGATTAAGGCAAAATCATAATGTTGCGACCTATGACACTACTCTAAGTTGCCTTAGCACACTTTCTCATGTCAAAATGACATTATGTTGCGTTGCACTTAGGTAAAATAAATCACATGTCTAAAAGGATCAAATAAATAAGGCTAGCTTCAAGGATCAAGCTGTACTTTATAACTGAACCAAAGTAGTTCGTGACAGGTTCACCAATAAACATATCTTCGAGATTAAGGCAAAATCATAATGTTGCGACCTATGACACTACTCTAAGTTGACTTAGTACACTTTCTCATTTCAAAAAGAAATTATGTTGTGTTCGACTTAAGGTAAAAGAAATCACATGTGTAAAAAGATCATATAAACATGACTAGCTTGAAGGATCAAGCTCTAATTCATAACTATACAAAAGTAGTTCATGACGGGTTTAGCAATAGACACATCTTTGAGATTAATGCAAAATCATAATGTTGCAACTTATGACACTATTCTAAGTTGTCTTAGTACACTTTCTCATTTCAAAATGACATTATTTTGTCTTGCACCTATCTAAAAGAGATCACATGTGTAGAAGGATCAAATGAACATGGCTAGCCCTAAGAATCAAGATCTAATTCAAAACTATACAAAAGTAGTTCATGATGGGTTTACCAATAGACATATCTTCGAGATTAAGGCAAAATCATAATGTTGCGACCTATGACACTACTCTAAGTTGCCTTAGCACACTTTCTCATGTCAAAATGACATTATGTTGCGTTGCACTTAGGTAAAATAAATCACATGTCTAAAAGGATCAAATAAATAAGGCTAGCTTCAAGGATCAAGCTGTACTTTATAACTGAACCAAAGTAGTTCGTGACAGGTTCACCAATAAACATATCTTCGAGATTAAGGCAAAGTCATAATGTTGCGACCTATGACACTACTCTAAGTTGACTTAGTACACTTTCTCATTTCAAAAATAAATTATGTTGTGTTCGACTTAAGGTAAAAGAAATCACATGTGTAAAAAGATCATATAAACATGACTAGCCTGAAGGATCAAGCTCTAATTCATAACTATACAAAAGTAGTTCATGACGGGTTTAGCAATAGACACATCTTTGAGATTAATGCAAAATCATAATGTTGCAACTTATGACACTATTCTAAGTTGTCTTAGTACACTTTCTCATTTCAAAATGACATTATTTTTTCTTGCACCTATCTAAAAGAGATCACATGTGTAGAAGGATCAAATGAACATGGCTAGCCCTAAGAATCAAGATCTAATTCAAAACTATACAAAAGTAGTTCATGATGGGTTTACCAATAGACATATCTTCGAGATTAAGGCAAAATAATAATGTTGCGACCTATGACACTACTCTAAGTTGCCTTAGTATACTTTCTCATGTCAAAATGACATTATGTTTTGTTCCACTTAAGGTAAAAGAAATCACATGTGTTAAAAGATCATATGAACATGGCTAGCTTGAAGGATCAAGCTCTAATTCATAACTATACAAAAGTAGTTCATGACGGGTTTAGCAATAGACATATCTTTGAGATGAATGCAAAATCATAATGTTGCAACTTATGACACTACTCTAAGTTGTCTTAGTACACTTTCTCATTTCAAAATGACATTATTTTGTCTTGCACCTATCTAAAAGAGATCACATGTGTAGAAGGATCAAATGGAAATGGCTAGCCCTAAGAATCAAGATCTAATTCAAAACTATACAAAAGTAGTTCGTGACAGGTTCACCAATAGACATATCTTCGAGATTAAGGCAAAATCATAATGTTGCGACCTATGACACTACTTTAAGTTGACTTAGTACACTTTCTCATTTCAAAAAGAAATTATGTTGTGTTCGACTTAAGGTAAAAGAAATCACATGTGTAAAAAGATCATATAAACATGACTAGCTTGAAGGATCAAGCTCTAATTCATAACTATACAAAAGTAGTTCATGACGGGTTTAGCAATAGACACATCTTTGAGATTAATGCAAAATAGTAATGTTGCAACTTATGACACTATTCTAAGTTGTCTTAGTACACTTTCTCATTTCAAAATGACATTATTTTGTCTTGCACCTATCTAAAAGAGATCACATGTGTAGAAGGATCAAATGAACATGGCCAGCCCTAAGAATCAAGATCTAATTCAAAACTATACAAAAGTAGTTCATGATGGGTTTACCAATAGACATATCTTCGAGATTAAGGCAAAATAATAATGTTGCGACCTATGACACTACTCTAAGTTGCCTTAGTATACTTTCTCATGTCAAAATGACATTATGTTTTGTTCCACTTAAGGTAAAAGAAATCACATGTGTTAAAAGATCATATGAACATGGCTAGCTTGAAGGATCAAGCTCTAATTCATAACTATACAAAAGTAGTTCATGACGGGTTTAGGAATAGACATATCTTTGAGATGAATGCAAAATCATAATGTTGCAACTTATGACACTACTCTAAGTTGTCTTAGTACACTTTCTCATTTCAAAATGACATTATTTTGTCTTGCACCTATCTAAAAGAGATCACATGTGTAGAAGGATCAAATGAACATGGCTAGCCCTAAGAATCAAGATCTAATTCAAAACTATACAAAAGTAGTTCATGATGGGTTTACCAATAGACATATCTTCGAGATTAAGGCAAAATAATAATGTTGCGACCTATGACACTACTCTAAGTTGCCTTAGTATACTTTCTCATGTCAAAATGACATTATGTTTTGTTCCACTTAAGGTAAAAGAAATCACATGTGTTAAAAGATCATATGAACATGGCTAGCTTGAAGGATCAAGCTCTAATTCATAACTATACAAAAGTAGTTCATGACGGGTTTAGGAATAGACATATCTTTGAGATGAATGCAAAATCATAATGTTGCAACTTATGACACTACTCTAAGTTGTCTTAGTACACTTTCTCATTTCAAAATGACATTATTTTGTCTTGCACCTATCTAAAAGAGATCACATGTGTAGAAGGATCAAATGAACATGGCTAGCCCTAAGAATCAAGATCTAATTCAAAACTATACAAAAGTAGTTCATGATGGGTTTACCAATAGACATATCTTCGAGATTAAGGCAAAATAATAATGTTGCGACCTATGACACTACTCTAAGTTGCCTTAGTATACTTTCTCATGTCAAAATGACGTTATGTTTTGTTCCACTTAAGGTAAAAGAAATCACATGTGTTAAAAGATCATATGAACATGGCTAGCTTGAAGGATCAAGCTCTAATTCATAACTATACAAAAGTAGTTGATGACGGGTTTAGCAATAGACATATCTTTGAGATGAATGCAAAATCATAATGTTGCAACTTATGACACTACTATAAGTTGTCTTAGTACACTTTCTCATTTCAAAATGACATTATTTTGTCTTGCACCTATCTAAAAGAGATCACATGTGTAGAAGGATCAAATGAACATGGCTAGCCCTAAGAATCAAGATCTAATTCAAAACTATACAAAAGTAGTTCATGATGGGTTTACCAATAGACATATCATCGAGATTAAGGCAAAATCATAATGTTGCGGCCTATGACACTACTCTAAGTTGCCTTAGCACACTTTCTCATGTCAAAATGACATTATGTTGCGTTGCACTTAGGTAAAATAAATCACATGTCTAAAAGGATCATATAAATAAGGCTAAATTCAAGGATCAAGCTCTAATTCATAACTATACAAAAGTAGTTCATGACGGGTTTAGCAATAGACATATCTTTGAGATGAATGAAAAATCATTATGTTGCAACTTATGACACTACTCTAAGTTGTCTTAGTACACTTTCTCATTTCAAAATGACATTATTTTGTCTTGCACCTATCTAAAAGAGATCACATGTGTAGAAGGATCAAATGAACATGGCTAGGCCTAAGAATCAAGATCTAATTCAAAACTATACAAAAGTAGTTCATGATGGGTTTACCAATAGACATATCTTCGAGATTAAGGCAAAGTCATAATGTTGTGACCTATGACACTACTCTAAGTTGAATTAGTACACTTTCTCATTTCAAAAATAAATTATGTTGTGTTCGACTTAAGGTAAAAGAAATCACATGTGTAAAAAGATCATATAAACATGACTAGCCTGAAGGATCAAGCTCTAATTCATAACTATACAAAAGTAGTTCATGACGGGTTTAGCAATAGACACATCTTTGAGATTAATGCAAAATCATAATGTTGCAACTTATGACACTATTCTAAGTTGTCTTAGTACACTTTCTCATTTCAAAATGACATTATTTTTTCTTGCACCTATCTAAAAGAGATCACATGTGTAGAAGGATCAAATGAACATGGCTAGCCCTAAGAATCAAGATCTAATTCAAAACTATACAAAAGTAGTTCATGATGGGTTTACCAATAGACATATCTTCGAGATTAAGGCAAAATAATAATGTTGCGACCTATGACACTACTCTAAGTTGCCTTAGTATACTTTCTCATGTCAAAATGACATTATGTTTTGTTCCACTTAAGGTAAAAGAAATCACATGTGTTAAAAGATCATATGAACATGGCTAGCTTGAAGGATCAAGCTCTAATTCATAACTATACAAAAGTAGTTCATGACGGGTTTAGCAATAGACATATCTTTGAGATGAATGCAAAATCATAATGTTGCAACTTATGACACTACTCTAAGTTGTCTTAGTACACTTTCTCATTTCAAAATGACATTATTTTGTCTTGCACCTATCTAAAAGAGATCACATGTGTAGAAGGATCAAATGGAAATGGCTAGCCCTAAGAATCAAGATCTAATTCAAAACTATACAAAAGTAGTTCGTGACAGGTTCACCAATAGACATATCTTCGAGATTAAGGCAAAATCATAATGTTGCGACCTATGACACTACTTTAAGTTGACTTAGTACACTTTCTCATTTCAAAAAGAAATTATGTTGTGTTCGACTTAAGGTAAAAGAAATCACATGTGTAAAAAGATCATATAAACATGACTAGCTTGAAGGATCAAGCTCTAATTCATAACTATACAAAAGTAGTTCATGACGGGTTTAGCAATAGACACATCTTTGAGATTAATGCAAAATAGTAATGTTGCAACTTATGACACTATTCTAAGTTGTCTTAGTACACTTTCTCATTTCAAAATGACATTATTTTGTCTTGCACCTATCTAAAAGAGATCACATGTGTAGAAGGATCAAATGAACATGGCTAGCCCTAAGAATCAAGATCTAATTCAAAACTATACAAAAGTAGTTCATGATGGGTTTACCAATAGACATATCTTCGAGATTAAGGCAAAATAATAATGTTGCGACCTATGACACTACTCTAAGTTGCCTTAGTATACTTTCTCATGTCAAAATGACATTATGTTTTGTTCCACTTAAGGTAAAAGAAATCACATGTGTTAAAAGATCATATGAACATGGCTAGCTTGAAGGATCAAGCTCTAATTCATAACTATACAAAAGTAGTTCATGACGGGTTTAGGAATAGACATATCTTTGAGATGAATGCAAAATCATAATGTTGCAACTTATGACACTACTCTAAGTTGTCTTAGTACACTTTCTCATTTCAAAATGACATTATTTTGTCTTGCACCTATCTAAAAGAGATCACATGTGTAGAAGGATCAAATGAACATGGCTAGCCCTAAGAATCAAGATCTAATTCAAAACTATACAAAAGTAGTTCATGATGGGTTTACCAATAGACATATCTTCGAGATTAAGGCAAAATAATAATGTTGCGACCTATGACACTACTCTAAGTTGCCTTAGTATACTTTCTCATGTCAAAATGACATTATGTTTTGTTCCACTTAAGGTAAAAGAAATCACATGTGTTAAAAGATCATATGAACATGGCTAGCTTGAAGGATCAAGCTCTAATTCATAACTATACAAAAGTAGTTCATGACGGGTTTAGGAATAGACATATCTTTGAGATGAATGCAAAATCATAATGTTGCAACTTATGACACTACTCTAAGTTGTCTTAGTACACTTTCTCATTTCAAAATGACATTATTTTGTCTTGCACCTATCTAAAAGAGATCACATGTGTAGAAGGATCAAATGAACATGGCTAGCCCTAAGAATCAAGATCTAATTCAAAACTATACAAAAGTAGTTCATGATGGGTTTACCAATAGACATATCTTCGAGATTAAGGCAAAATAATAATGTTGCGACCTATGACACTACTCTAAGTTGCCTTAGTATACTTTCTCATGTCAAAATGACGTTATGTTTTGTTCCACTTAAGGTAAAAGAAATCACATGTGTTAAAAGATCATATGAACATGGCTAGCTTGAAGGATCAAGCTCTAATTCATAACTATACAAAAGTAGTTCATGACGGGTTTAGCAATAGACATATCTTTGAGATGAATGCAAAATCATAATGTTGCAACTTATGACACTACTCTAAGTTGTCTTAGTACACTTTCTCATGTCAAAATGACATTATGTTGCGTTGCACTTAGGTAAAATAAATCACATGTCTAAAAGGATCAAATAAATAAGGCTAGCTTCAAGGATCAAGCTGTACTTTATAACTGAACCAAAGTAGTTCGTGATAGGTTCACCAATAAACATATCTTCGAGATTAAGGCAAAGTCATAATGTTGCGACCTATGACACTACTCTAAGTTGACTTAGTACACTTTCTCATTTCAAAAATAAATTATGTTGTGTTCGACTTAAGGTAAAAGAAATCACATGTGTAAAAAGATCATATAAACATGACTAGCCTGAAGGATCAAGCTCTAATTCATAACTATACAAAAGTAGTTCATGACGGGTTTAGCAATAGACACATCTTTGAGATTAATGCAAAATCATAATGTTGCAACTTATGACACTATTCTAAGTTGTCTTAGTACACTTTCTCATTTCAAAATGACATTATTTTTTCTTGCACATATCTAAAAGAGATCACATGTGTAGAAGGATCAAATGAACATGGCTAGCCCTAAGAATCAAGATCTAATTCAAAACTATACAAAAGTAGTTCATGATGGGTTTACCAATAGACATATCTTCGAGATTAAGGCAAAATAATAATGTTGCGACCTATGACACTACTCTAAGTTGCCTTAGTATACTTTCTCATGTCAAAATGACATTATGTTTTGTTCCACTTAAGGTAAAAGAAATCACATGTGTTAAAAGATCATATGAACATGGCTAGCTTGAAGGATCAAGCTCTAATTCATAACTATACAAAAGTAGTTCATGACGGGTTTAGCAATAGACATATCTTTGAGAGGAATGCAAAATCATAATGTTGCAACTTATGACACTACTCTAAGTTGTCTTAGTACACTTTCTCATTTCAAAATGACATTATTTTGTCTTGCACCTATCTAAAAGAGATCACATGTGTAGAAGGATCAAATGAACATGGCTAGCCATAAGAATCAAGATCTAATTCAAAACTATACAAAAGTAGTTCATGATGGGTTTACCAATAGACATATCATCGAGATTAAGGCAAAATCATAATGTTGCGGCCTATGACACTACTCTAAGTTGCCTTAGCACACTTTCTCATGTCAAAATGACATTATGTTGCGTTGCACTTAGGTAAAATAAATCACATGTCTAAAAGGATCATATAAATAAGGCTAAATTCAAGGATCAAGCTCTAATTCATAACTATACAAAAGTAGTTCATGACGGGTTTAGCAATAGACATATCTTTGAGATGAATGAAAAATCATTATGTTGCAACTTATGACACTACTCTAAGTTGTCTTATTACACTTTCTCATTTCAAAATGACATTATTTTGTCTTGCACCTATCTAAAAGAGATCACATGTGTAGAAGGATCAAATGAACATGGCTAGGCCTAAGAATCAAGATCTAATTCAAAACTATACAAAAGTAGTTCATGATGGGTTTACCAATAGACATATCTTTGAGATTAAGGCAAAGTCATAATGTTGTGACCTATGACACTACTCTAAGTTGACTTAGTACACTTTCTCATTTCAAAAAGAAATTATGTTGTGTTCGACTTAAGGTAAAAGAAATCACATGTGTAAAAACATCATATAAACATGACTATCTTGAAGGATCAAGCTCTAATTCATAACTATACAAAAGTAGTTCATGACGGGTTTAGCAATAGACACATCTTTGAGATTATTGCAAAATCATAATGTTGCAACTTATGACATCTAAGTTGTCTTAGTACACTTTCTCATTTCAAAATGACATTATTTTGTCTTGCACCTATCTAAAAGAGATCACATGTGTAGAAGGATCAAATGAACATGGCTAGCCCTAAGAATCAAGATCTAATTCAAAACTATACAAAAGTAGTTCATGATGGGTTTACCAATAGACATATCTTCGAGATTAAGGCAAAATAATAATGTTGCGACCTATGACACTATTCTAAGTTGCCTTAGTATACTTTCTCATGTCAAAATGACGTTATGTTTTGTTCCACTTAAGGTAAAAGAAATCACATGTGTTAAAAGATCATATGAACATGGCTAGCTTGAAGGATCAAGCTCTAATTCATAACTATACAAAAGTAGTTGATGACGGGTTTAGCAATAGACATATCTTTGAGATGAATGCAAAATCATAATGTTGCAACTTATGACACTACTCTAAGTTGTCTTAGTACACTTTCTCATTTCAAAATGACATTATTTTGTCTTGCACCTATCTAAAAGAGATTACATGTGTAGAAGGATCAAATGAACATGGCTAGCCCTAAGAATCAAGATCTAATTCAAAACTATACAAAAGTAGTTCATGATGGGTTTACCAATAGACATATCTTCGAGATTAAGGCAAAATCATAATGTTGCGACCTATGACACTACTCTAAGTTGCCTTAGCACACTTTCTCATGTCAAAATGACATTATGTTGCGTTGCACTTAGGTAAAATAAATCACATGTCTAAAAGGATCAAATAAATAAGGCTAGCTTCAAGGATCAAGCTGTACTTTATAACTGAACCAAAGTAGTTCGTGACAGGTTCACCAATAAACATATCTTCGAGATTAAGGCAAAATCATAATGTTGCGACCTATGACACTACTCTAAGTTGACTTAGTACACTTTCTCATTTCAAAAAGAAATTATGTTGTGTTCGACTTAAGGTAAAAGAAATCACATGTGTAAAAAGATCATATAAACATGACTAGCTTGAAGGATCAAGCTCTAATTCATAACTATACAAAAGTAGTTCATGACGGGTTTAGCAATAGACACATCTTTGAGATTAATGCAAAATCATAATGTTGCAACTTATGACACTATTCTAAGTTGTCTTAGTACACTTTCTCATTTCAAAATGACATTATTTTGTCTTGCACCTATCTAAAAGAGATCACATGTGTAGAAGGATCAAATGAACATGGCTAGCCCTAAGAATCAAGATCTAATTCAAAACTATACAAAAGTAGTTCATGATGGGTTTACCAATAGACATATCTTCGAGATTAAGGCAAAATAATAATGTTGCGATCTATGACACTATTCTAAGTTGCCTTAGTATACTTTCTCATGTCAAAATGACGTTATGTTTTGTTCCACTTAAGGTAAAAGAAATCACATGTGTTAAAAGATCATATGAACATGGCTAGCTTGAAGGATCAAGCTCTAATTCATAACTATACAAAAGTAGTTGATGACGGGTTTAGCAATAGACATATCTTTGAGATGAATGCAAAATCATAATGTTGCAACTTATGACACTACTATAAGTTGTCTTAGTACACTTTCTCATTTCAAAATGACATTATTTTGTCTTGCACCTATCTAAAAGAGATCACATGTGTAGAAGGATCAAATGAACATGGCTAGCCCTCAGAATCAAGATCTAATTCAAAACTATACAAAAGTAGTTCATGATGGGTTTACCAATAGACATATCTTCGAGATTAAGGCAAAATCATAATGTTGCGACCTATGACACTACTCTAAGTTGCCTTAGCACACTTTCTCATGTCAAAATGACATTATGTTGCGTTGCACTTAGGTAAAATAAATCACATGTCTAAAAGGATCAAATAAATAAGGCTAGCTTCAAGGATCAAGCTGTACTTTATAACTGAACCAAAGTAGTTCGTGACAGGTTCACCAATAAACATATCTTCGAGATTAAGGCAAAATCATAATGTTGCGACCTATGACACTACTCTAAGTTGACTTAGTACACTTTCTCATTTCAAAAAGAAATTATGTTGTGTTCGACTTAAGGTAAAAGAAATCACATGTGTAAAAAGATCATATAAACATGACTAGCTTGAAGGATCAAGCTCTAATTCATAACTATACAAAAGTAGTTCATGACGGGTTTAGCAATAGACATATCTTTGAGATGAATGCAAAATCATAATGTTGCAACTTATGACACTACTCTAAGTTGTCTTAGTACACTTTCTCATTTCAAAATGACATTATTTTGTCTTGCACCTATCTAAAAGAGATCACATGTGTAGAAGGATCAAATGAACATGGCTAGCCCTAAGAATCAAGATCTAATTCAAAACTATACAAAAGTAGTTCATGATGGGTTTACCAATAGACATATCTTCGAGATTAAGGCAAAATCATAATGTTGCGACCTATGACACTACTCTAAGTTGCCTTAGCACACTTTCTCATGTCAAAATGACATTATGTTGCGTTGCACTTAGGTAAAATAAATCACATGTCTAAAAGGATCAAATAAATAAGGCTAGCTTCAAGGATCAAGCTGTACTTTATAACTGAACCAAAGTAGTTCGTGACAGGTTCACCAATAAACATATCTTCGAGATTAAGGCAAAATCATAATGTTGCGACCTATGACACTACTCTAAGTTGACTTAGTACACTTTCTCATTTCAAAAAGAAATTATGTTGTGTTCGACTTAAGGTAAAAGAAATCACATGTGTAAAAAGATCATATAAACATGACTAGCTTGAAGGATCAAGCTCTAATTCATAACTATACAAAAGTAGTTCATGACGGGTTTAGCAATAGACACATCTTTGAGATTAATGCAAAATAGTAATGTTGCAACTTATGACACTATTCTAAGTTGTCTTAGTACACTTTCTCATTTCAAAATGACATTATTTTGTCTTGCACCTATCTAAAAGAGATCACATGTGTAGAAGGATCAAATGAACATGGCTAGCCCTAAGAATCAAGATCTAATTCAAAACTATACAAAAGTAGTTCATGATGGGTTTACCAATAGACATATCTTCGAGATTAAGGCAAAATAATAATGTTGCGACCTATGACACTACTCTAAGTTGCCTTAGTATACTTTCTCATGTCAAAATGACATTATGTTTTGTTCCACTTAAGGTAAAAGAAATCACATGTGTTAAAAGATCATATGAACATGGCTAGCTTGAAGGATCAAGCTCTAATTCATAACTATACAAAAGTAGTTCATGACGGGTTTAGCAATAGACATATCTTTGAGAGGAATGCAAAATCATAATGTTGCAACTTATGACACTACTCTAAGTTGTCTTAGTACACTTTCTCATTTCAAAATGACATTATTTTGTCTTGCACCTATCTAAAAGAGATCACATGTGTAGAAGGATCAAATGAACATGGCTAGCCATAAGAATCAAGATCTAATTCAAAACTATACAAAAGTAGTTCATGATGGGTTTACCAATAGACATATCATCGAGATTAAGGCAAAATCATAATGTTGCGGCCTATGACACTACTCTAAGTTGCCTTAGCACACTTTCTCATGTCAAAATGACATTATGTTGCGTTGCACTTAGGTAAAATAAATCACATGTCTAAAAGGATCATATAAATAAGGCTAAATTCAAGGATCAAGCTCTAATTCATAACTATACAAAAGTAGTTCATGACGGGTTTAGCAATAGACATATCTTTGAGATGAATGAAAAATCATTATGTTGCAACTTATGACACTACTCTAAGTTGTCTTAGTACACTTTCTCATTTCAAAATGACATTATTTTGTCTTGCACCTATCTAAAAGAGATCACATGTGTAGAAGGATCAAATGAACATGGCTAGGCCTAAGAATCAAGATCTAATTCAAAACTATACAAAAGTAGTTCATGATGGGTTTACCAATAGACATATCTTCGAGATTAAGGCAAAGTCATAATGTTGTGACCTATGACACTACTCTAAGTTGACTTAGTACACTTTCTCATTTCAAAAAGAAATTATGTTGTGTTCGACTTAAGGTAAAAGAAATCACATGTGTAAAAAGATCATATAAACATGACTATCTTGAAGGATCAAGCTCTAATTCATAACTATACAAAAGTAGTTCATGACGGGTTTAGCAATAGACACATCTTTGAGATTATTGCAAAATCATAATGTTGCAACTTATGACACTATTCTAAGTTGTCTTAGTACACTTTCTCATTTCAAAATGACATTATTTTGTCTTGCACCTATCTAAAAGAGATCACATGTGTAGAAGGATCAAATGAACATGGCTAGCCCTAAGAATCAAGATCTAATTCAAAACTATACAAAAGTAGTTCATGATGGGTTTACCAATAGACATATCTTCGAGATTAAGGCAAAATAATAATGTTGCGACCTATGACACTATTCTAAGTTGCCTTAGTATACTTTCTCATGTCAAAATGACGTTATGTTTTGTTCCACTTAAGGTAAAAGAAATCACATGTGTTAAAAGATCATATGAACATGGCTAGCTTGAAGGATCAAGCTCTAATTCATAACTATACAAAAGTAGTTGATGACGGGTTTAGCAATAGACATATCTTTGAGATGAATGCAAAATCATAATGTTGCAACTTATGACACTACTCTAAGTTGTCTTAGTACACTTTCTCATTTCAAAATGACATTATTTTGTCTTGCACCTATCTAAAAGAGATCACATGTGTAGAAGGATCAAATGAACATGGCTAGCCCTAAGAATCAAGATCTAATTCAAAACTATACAAAAGTAGTTCATGATGGGTTTACCAATAGACATATCTTCGAGATTAAGGCAAAATCATAATGTTGCGACCTATGACACTACTCTAAGTTGCCTTAGCACACTTTCTCATGTCAAAATGACATTATGTTGCGTTGCACTTAGGTAAAATAAATCACATGTCTAAAAGGATCAAATAAATAAGGCTAGCTTCAAGGATCAAGCTGTACTTTATAACTGAACCAAAGTAGTTCGTGACAGGTTCACCAATAAACATATCTTCGAGATTAAGGCAAAATCATAATGTTGCGACCTATGACACTACTCTAAGTTGACTTAGTACACTTTCTCATTTCAAAAAGAAATTATGTTGTGTTCGACTTAAGGTAAAAGAAATCACATGTGTAAAAAGATCATATAAACATGACTAGCTTGAAGGATCAAGCTCTAATTCATAACTATACAAAAGTAGTTCATGACGGGTTTAGCAATAGACACATCTTTGAGATTAATGCAAAATCATAATGTTGCAACTTATGACACTATTCTAAGTTGTCTTAGTACACTTTCTCATTTCAAAATGACATTATTTTGTCTTGCACCTATCTAAAAGAGATCACATGTGTAGAAGGATCAAATGAACATGGCTAGCCCTAAGAATCAAGATCTAATTCAAAACTATACAAAAGTAGTTCATGATGGGTTTACCAATAGACATATCTTCGAGATTAAGGCAAAATCATAATGTTGCGACCTATGACACTACTCTAAGTTGCCTTAGCACACTTTCTCATGTCAAAATGACATTATGTTGCGTTGCACTTAGGTAAAATAAATCACATGTCTAAAAGGATCAAATAAATAAGGCTAGCTTCAAGGATCAAGCTGTACTTTATAACTGAACCAAAGTAGTTCGTGACAGGTTCACCAATAAACATATCTTCGAGATTAAGGCAAAGTCATAATGTTGCGACCTATGACACTACTCTAAGTTGACTTAGTACACTTTCTCATTTCAAAAATAAATTATGTTGTGTTCGACTTAAGGTAAAAGAAATCACATGTGTAAAAAGATCATATAAACATGACTAGCCTGAAGGATCAAGCTCTAATTCATAACTATACAAAAGTAGTTCATGACGGGTTTAGCAATAGACACATCTTTGAGATTAATGCAAAATCATAATGTTGCAACTTATGACACTATTCTAAGTTGTCTTAGTACACTTTCTCATTTCAAAATGACATTATTTTTTCTTGCACCTATCTAAAAGAGATCACATGTGTAGAAGGATCAAATGAACATGGCTAGCCCTAAGAATCAAGATCTAATTCAAAACTATACAAAAGTAGTTCATGATGGGTTTACCAATAGACATATCTTCGAGATTAAGGCAAAATCATAATGTTGCGACCTATGACACTACTCTAAGTTGCCTTAGCACACTTTCTCATGTCAAAATGACATTATGTTGCGTTGCACTTAGGTAAAATAAATCACATGTCTAAAAGGATCAAATAAATAAGGCTAGCTTCAAGGATCAAGCTGTACTTTATAACTGAACCAAAGTAGTTCGTGACAGGTTCACCAATAAACATATCTTCGAGATTAAGGCAAAATCATAATGTTGCGACCTATGACACTACTCTAAGTTGACTTAGTACACTTTCTCATTTCAAAAAGAAATTATGTTGTGTTCGACTTAAGGTAAAAGAAATCACAAATGTAAAAAGATCATATAAACATGACTAGCTTGAAGGATCAAGCTCTAATTCATAACTATACAAAAGTAGTTCATGACGGGTTTAGCAATAGACACATCTTTGAGATTAATGCAAAATAGTAATGTTGCAACTTATGACACTATTCTAAGTTGTCTTAGTACACTTTCTCATTTCAAAATGACATTATTTTGTCTTGCACCTATCTAAAAGAGATCACATGTGTAGAAGGATCAAATGAACATGGCTAGCCCTAAGAATCAAGATCTAATTCAAAACTATACAAAAGTAGTTCATGATGGGTTTACCAATAGACATATCTTCGAGATTAAGGCAAAATAATAATGTTGCGACCTATGACACTACTCTAAGTTGCCTTAGTATACTTCCTCATGTCAAAATGACATTATGTTTTGTTCCACTTAAGGTAAAAGAAATCACATGTGTTAAAAGATCATATGAACATGGCTAGCTTGAAGGATCAAGCTCTAATTCATAACTATACAAAAGTAGTTCATGACGGGTTTAGCAATAGACATATCTTTGAGAGGAATGCAAAATCATAATGTTGCAACTTATGACACTACTCTAAGTTGTCTTAGTACACTTTCTCATTTCAAAATGACATTATTTTGTCTTGCACCTATCTAAAAGAGATCACATGTGTAGAAGGATCAAATGAACATGGCTAGCCATAAGAATCAAGATCTAATTCAAAACTATACAAAAGTAGTTCATGATGGGTTTACCAATAGACATATCATCGAGATTAAGGCAAAATCATAATGTTGCGGCCTATGACACTACTCTAAGTTGCCTTAGCACACTTTCTCATGTCAAAATGACATTATGTTGCGTTGCACTTAGGTAAAATAAATCACATGTCTAAAAGGATCATATAAATAAGGCTAAATTCAAGGATCAAGCTCTAATTCATAACTATACAAAAGTAGTTCATGACGGGTTTAGCAATAGACATATCTTTGAGATGAATGAAAAATCATTATGTTGCAACTTATGACACTACTCTAAGTTGTCTTAGTACACTTTCTCATTTCAAAATGACATTATTTTGTCTTGCACCTATCTAAAAGAGATCACATGTGTAGAAGGATCAAATGAACATGGCTAGGCCTAAGAATCAAGATCTAATTCAAAACTATACAAAAGTAGTTCATGATGGGTTTACCAATAGACATATCTTCGAGATTAAGGCAAAGTCATAATGTTGTGACCTATGACACTACTCTAAGTTGACTTAGTACACTTTCTCATTTCAAAAAGAAATTATGTTGTGTTCGACTTAAGGTAAAAGAAATCACATGTGTAAAAAGATCATATAAACATGACTATCTTGAAGGATCAAGCTCTAATTCATAACTATACAAAAGTAGTTCATGACGGGTTTAGCAATAGACACATCTTTGAGATTATTGCAAAATCATAATGTCTCTCTCTCTC
>JAKUCM010008688.1:0-31562 GCA_023374145.1 Lepidium sativum | reverse complement strand
CGAAAGTGCTCAAAAGGAGGCACACCAGTGTACAACATCTGAAACGGAGACTTCCCATCTAGTACTGCAGAAGGTGTGAGATTAATTAAGTAACTCGCCGTTAACACACAAAACTTCCAAAGTTTAATTGGAAGATCTGCCTGAAACCATAACAAACGAGCAACGTTGAATGTATAACGCTGTTTCCGTTCAACACGACCATTTTGCTGCGGTGTACCAACACACGAGGTCTCATGAATTATGCCTTGTTCATGAAAATAATGAGTAAGAGTCATGAACTCAATCTCGTTGTCAATGTGGATGCGTTTCAAAGGTGAATCAAACTATCTTTCAACAATGGCTATGAAATCACGAAGAGTATAAGCTGTTTCAGTTTTCTCACCCAACAACTATAACCACACAACACATGTATAATCCTCAACGATGGTGAGAAAATATATGAAACCACAAGTAGATGGAGGATGAGATGATGTTTGAACAACAAAACTAGCCCCTTCACTATGTTCCTCACGCCTTCACACAACTTTTCGTGAATCTTCATCCTATGCACGACTTGGTAAGCTCATCGATCGAAGGAAGAGGATCACAAGATGGAAGTGACGACTTGATTGTACCAAAAAGAGTCTCATCAAAGCCCATAAGTAATTGATTTTTTTTTTGCCACGTTCCTTCGCAATTTTTTCAAGTGTTTTAGCTATTTGAAAGTCTACTAAAATCATCCACAGTTTAGAAAACTTTCCAAAATACGCCTCCACATGTGTACTTTTTTGCTGACAATTAGCAAGTTCCATCTTCAAACGTTGTACCTTTTAACAGTTGTTCCCCAAGAACCGCTTCTCAATGTGGGTCCACAGATCATGACAAATCTCATGATGGGACAGAGAGCAGCTCATATTAGGAGCAATTTTCACTTTAATCAAAGATACAACCACAACATTGTTAGCCCAACATTCCTCTAGGTCATGAGAATTTTCTGCAGGTTGAGGAACGGTGCCATCAGCAAAACCATTTTTTCCTTGCTCGTCGAGCCAACTGTATATTGAGAGCCCACTCATCATAGTTGGGACCAAGAAGTTGCAGTTGAGATATCATTGCTCCAGGGGTATAGTCAGAGGACATATCATAGGGGTCAATCCGCCGTTGTACAAGTTCTGTTCGAACCTGAGTTGCATCTAAGGCTAAAGCACCAGACATTGTAACTTGATTGTTTTCACATATGCTGGAACTGAAGAAAGTAGGGACATCTTGTTAGTATAATCGAAAGTGCATAAGTGAATAGGGATACCTCGATAGTATAATCGATAGTGTATAGGTCAAAGAAATCGGATAAAACCAACCTAAGAATGTAGGCATGGCTCTGATAGCAGGAGAAGAAACATAATTTGTATAAAAGATTTTCCTATTTATTCACGTTGTGCGGCTTAGTGTATATACACAACTCTGTATAACCTAAGTGTATAACAAACAAAGAGTAAATCACAAGTTTTGCCGAAAGAAATCCCAAATTTTCCACTCTTTTCCGTATATCGGATGGTCTAGTCCATAAAAGATAGTCAACACTATTTGTCCCATAGTTTCCTTGCACTTCAATATTTCCAGCAATTCATCGGAACATCATCTTGACGATGCATATTTTTTTTGTGAGAATCACGATCTGAGATCCTTGATTCTTTTATTGCTTCTATGAGTGAAGGCCCAATTGTTTCGCCTCTCTCAAAATTCTCGTCATTAAACATAGTAATCCCGTTGCTGTCAAACTGTTTGCCTAAGTTACTGAGAAGTGGTTTACTGGCGTCAGACCGTGGAAGCTCGAGAACACATGGAATTTGTAGTTTTGAGATGAAAATGTGGAATTTCTGTAAGCTAATACAAAAAATTAACTAAAATATAAGGGAGAAAAGTAAATAAGAGTGTTACAAGATATGTATTAGTCGACCACTTGTTCTTAAACTGGATCAAGCAACTATAGTTTCCTTTAATTGTCCAAAAATAGAGAAACCAATAAAATACATAAATTAAAAACATTTGGGTGGAGAAACGCAGACACACCAAATATTTTGTATCAAGCATGGAAAATTCGTTTTCAAATCTGAACAATATTCTGATTTAGTTTATATTCTGATGCTGTATAAGTCGGATGGACAAACAAATAAGCTCTTGAACTAGTAAAGCATTCACATAAATTTTGTGTAAGGCCTACAAGAAAATTCATGTTCTCATAAGTCTAATTCTAATGGACCTATTAGAGAGAAATTTAAAGAATATTTTAGAGAAATGGTGGCCCAAATACAAGGCCCACTACTAAGTCCATTCCATGAACTTGTGGAAACCATAGTGAGATGCAACACATTGGAGTGGATTGTTCGGCCTTCGAGATTAAAACTATATTCGTTCCTAAAACTGTGGACTTGCTTGGTTCTATTCTTTAATTTCCAGTCTCAAAAATCAGTCAGGAAAAGTATGAAAAATAGATGAAGGTAGAAAAACTAAGCAAATAACAGGCAAATGGATGGAACAAAAAGTAAAAAGCAATAATGTATCCTTTTCTTACTTTCTTTAGAACTCTCCTCAGCCACTCGTACTGGACAAATATGTTATGTCCAATAATATCACTTAAAATACACTTCTTTGGCTTCAGCTTTAGCTTGGTCGTTGCTAGCTGAAATTGTGTCTCTTTTCTATTACCATGGGGAATTGTGTGTCTTTCTTACTTTCTTGTGATCTAACGCTGATTAGCATCATTAGATACGTATGTGGTAAAAGTTTCCTCAGATCTCTGAAGAGGAAATGAAAGATCCCGAAGCAAGTCAACATGAGCTGCAAAATAAGGTAACAAGAGAAGAGTAGAAAGGCGACAGACAAAGGCTTGAAGCTGTTCAGGTATGGCTTACATGTGTTGATAACATTGATGCATAGTTTAATGATCTTCTTAGTACTAGCTCGGTTCAGCTTAAGAAGTTGTGTCTATGTGGTTTATGTTCAAAAGATGTATACTCGGGCTACAAATATAGAAAAATGGGTATTTTTGTTGTTGGAAGAAGTTAAGAAACTTAAATCAGAGGGTGATTTTGTAATGGTTGCTGACCCGGCTCCTACATATAAAGTAGAGGAGATTCCTACTCTGCCTACTATTGGTCAAGAATTAATGCTCGAAACAGCATGGAACCGCCTTATGGAAGATGAAGTTGGAATCATGGGTCTGCACCTTATGGGTGGTGTAGGGAATACTGTTGGGTTTGATTACAACAAAGTAATGGGCCAAATCTTAGCTAAAAAGCCTACTCGATCCATACTCTTCGATTGACTGAAGCAGTAAAGAATCACGAAGAGAGTGCATCGATAAACGAAAGTTCCCGGCTAATCCAAGATGCAACCCCTCACCGGAGCTAACTATAGGAGATGGTCGGAGGAGCTGATGTTCTTCTTCCAAGAAACAGCTCTCGAGTATGTTATCTTGGAAGATGAAGAATCAATCAGAGGAACTGATATCGTCAATCTATCTCAAGCTTCTTCCAAGAAAGCTACGCATGATTCTTCTGAACCAGAACCCAAGAAACCGAAATGAGATGGGTCTTTTGAAGATCACAACAGAACCTGCAGAGGACACATACTGCGACACCTATTAGAGAAGCTATTTGACATCTATGTCAACTTCGATTCTGCAAAAGAAATCTAGGTAAATCTCAGGAAAAAATATGGACAAGAAGACGAAGGGAAGAAGCAGTACATCACCTCTCAATGAACGAACTTTAAGATCAGAGATGACGTTCCTGTGTTGGATCAACTCCACGACTATGAAGCTATAGTCTCCAGAATACAAGCAGACGGAATGAGCATTGACAACCATCTTGCAGCTCTGGTCTTAATAGACAAACTACCTCATTCCTGGAGGAGTTATAGGTCAAAACTCAAACACGAAAAGAAAAGAATGAGTCTTGACAAGTTGATCTCAGACATCCTCATCAAGGAAGCCAACATGAGGTATCACAACAAGAACTCTGAATCTAGTCCCTACAAATCTGACGCTAATCTTGCAGAGACCTACACGGGAAGTGGAAAAGGAAAATGGAAAAACAAGGATCAAGAGAAAAGGATTAACCAACAACATTCTGCCAAGTTCAAAAGAAAGATGAAATGCTGGAATTGTGGCAAGACTGGCCACAAGAAGTTCGAATGCAAGCTTCCACAACAACAAACGAAAGAGACTGAAGCACATCAACCCGTGGACATTGTCGCTGTGGTTACTGAAGTCTTCACAACATCAGATAAAGTCGAACGGATTGTAGATTCTGGCTGCACAAGACACATCTGCAACCAGAAGAGTCTATTCAAGAACCTGGAAGAGAATGAAAACAACACAGTCTACTTGGGAGATGCCAAAGGATTGAAAGTTGAGGGAATCAGAGAAGTCAAGCTGAAACTGTTGTCAGGGAGATCTCTCACCTTAACTAGAACTCTCTATGTACCTGAAATGCGTAGGAATTTGATATCTAGTGCCCTAGTAATGAATGCTGGTGTCAAGCAAAACATAGATGCTGGAATGTTAGTGTTAACGAAAAATGAGGTCTATGTAGGAAAAGCTTACTGCTGTGGAAACTTGTTTGTGTTGGAAACCGATAACATGAATAAATTCAAAGATTCTGTCTACTTAGAGTCTAGACTTGATTCATGGCACAATAGACTTGGACACTTAAATGTCAAATCTATGAAAAGATTGAAACAAATGAATCTTATACAAGACAAAATCAACTTTAGTTCCATAAAATGTGAAATCTGTGTAGAGGCTAAACATGCGATACTGCCTTTCAAAAATCAAATATTTCGCTCCTCATCTCTGCTTGAATTAATTCATTCTGATATTGCAGACTTAAAAAATACTTCGAGTAGAGGAGGGAAGAATTACTACATCACATTCATGGATGATTTCTCAAGGTTCACCAGAGTATATCTATTGAGATCCAAGGATGAAGCACTTGAGTACTTTGTCTAATTTAAGAATGAATCTGAGAGATAACTGAACAAGAAACTCAAGAGGCTGAGATCATATAGAGGAGGAGAATACATGTAAGGGAAATTCAGTGATTACTGCACGAAAGAAGGGATTATTCATGAAACTTCAGCTCCTTACTCTCCACAGCTGAACGAAATCGCCGAAAGGAAGAATATAACACTCAAAATCATGATGAATGCTATGTTGCTAAGCTCAGGATTGTGTTACCAATTGTGGGGGGAATCAGTCCTCTGGAAAGGGTACCCACCAAATCTGAACTACCTAAGAACCTGGGGATGTCTAGCCCTAGGAGTTCCTGACTTTAGAAGAAGCAACATCGGATCAAAAACCATAGACAACATCTTTATAGGATATGCAAAAAAAGCACCGCATAAAGATGCATCACTTCTGAAAAAACAAACAAGACTCTGGGACATGTAATAGAGTCTCGAGACGTGGAGTTCTTCGAAGACACATTTCCATTTAATGAAAGAGCTAAGTCAAGTGGTACACCCGCTCAGGTTCAAGGATCTATGGAAGAAAGTGTCACAGCAGCAAATAAAACTCATAAGAGGACTTCAGTGGCTGTGAATGACACATAACCAAGAAGGAGCAAGAGACACAGAACATGTACAGACTATGGTGCAGACTTCATAACATATCTCATCATAGATGAAGTTGAGCTGAATGAAGAGATCGTTTTCACCTTTCTGCTAGAAGAAGAACCTTTGGCTTACTCATAAGCTATGAAATCCCTATACGCACTATTCTGGAAAGAGGCAATAGACAGTGAATACGAGTCCATCACCTTAAACCAAACTTGGGAATTAGTGGATCTTCCCATCGGGTGCAAAGCAATGAGATGCAAGTGGATAATGAAGAAGAAACTAAGAGCAGATGGCTCAATAGAGATATTCAAGTCTCGGCTAGTGGCACACGGATACTCTAAAAACAGGGAATAGACTTCTTTGATACATATGCCCCTGTTACCAAGATAGCTTCACTCAGAATGCTTCTTGCTGTTGCCTCATCTCATGATTTGGTAGTACACCAAATGGACATAAAAACAATATTTCTAAACACAGACTTAGATGAGGAAATATTTATGATACAGCCAGAATGGTTCATTGTGGAAGGACAAGAAACGAAGGTCTGCAAGTTGAAAAAGTCACTTTACGGCCTGAAACAAGCTCCTAAGAAATGGTTCAAAAAGTTTAGCTCAACATTAACAAAAGATGGATTCTGAACTATCTTTGGAGACACATGTATTTTCAAAAAATTAAGCAACGATGGATATGTGATCATTTGTCTCTACGTCGATGACATGCTGATTCTGGGATCCAACCTGATGATAGTTGAGAAGAGTAAAAGATTTCTAAGCTTTATGTTCAAAATGAAGGACCTTAAAGAAGTTGATGTGATTTTTGGAATCAAGGTAACCAAGACCGAAGATGGATTCAGCTTGTCACAGTCACACTAAGTGGAGAAGATCCTCAAGAAGTTCAACATCTGGGACAAAACAGGAGCAAGAACGCCGTATGATTCTTCTATACATATGTGCAAAAACAGAGGAGAAAGTGTGAGACAAAGTGAGTATGCAAAAGTACTAGGAAGGGTGATGTATTTGATGAACTACACAAGACCAGACATTCCATAGCAGTAAGCAGACTAAGTTGATATACAAGCAGTCGAAATGAAGATCATTGGAAAGCTGTGGATCGCTTGCTAAGAACCGCATGTGTGTTTGAGGCATACTGCGATGTCAATTGGGTGACCGACAATGATGAGATAAACTCAACCAGCGGATATGTCTTCACACTTCCAAGAGGAGCAGTGTCATGGGGATTCAGAAAACAAACATGTATTGCTAAGTCTACAATGGAATCTGAGCTCATAGCTCTAGAACCTAACTGGCTAAGAAGTGTGTTTGCAGATTTGCCAATGGTAAATAAACCATGCTCTTCCATCTTGATAAGATGTGACTCTCAAGCAGCCATTGGTGTGGCAGGAAACCAGCTGTATAACGGGAAAAGAGACATATTAGAATGAGACACAAGGTTCTAAGAGGTCTCATGGAAGCTGGTGTTGTGTCCACAGAATCTGTAAGATCAGTGAAAAACATAGCAGACCCATTCACAAAAGCTTTGTGTGGTCGTATGGTTAAGAAAATGGCCAAGGAAATGGGTCTGGTCTGGGAATAGTTCTTTACGAATCTGAAAGCTCCTTACCATTTGGGCTCATTCACTTGAACAATGGTTCAAAAGGTCAAAGCAAAGTAAGAAGCATGAAAAGAACTTGGATAAGTCTGTGGGCTGTTATAAGACAACTGAGAAAGAAGTTCTTGGAGGAACAACATTTGGACTTATGTGATAAAAGAAGGTAGACATCTTGTATGCATTGAACTCTAATGTCTATAAATCTCAAGGACGACATAAGTAGAGGATCAAAGTTACAGTACAACTACTTTGTAATCATAGCATGTATAAAAATTGCGCTTTGTTACAGAATTTATTGATTCAAAGTCTTCTAGA
The DNA here is from genome assembly GCA_023374145.1 of Lepidium sativum. Lineage (NCBI taxonomy): Eukaryota > Viridiplantae > Streptophyta > Magnoliopsida > Brassicales > Brassicaceae > Lepidium > Lepidium sativum. The sequence goes on along the minus strand of JAKUCM010008688.1, from coordinate 24,041 downwards.
CAAATCAATGCACCTAATCGGAAATTTGCTTGAAATGAAGTGGGGGATTGTTGGGTTTGATTACAACAAAGTAATGGGCGGAATCTTCGCTAAAAAGCCCACTCAATCCATACGATTTCGATCGAATCTTCGATTGACTGAAGCAGTGAAGAATCTCGAAGAGAGTGCAGCGATAAACGGAAGAATTGCAAGAGGATAAGGTTTGGAGACCGTTGGAGAAGAGGATTCTCCATCTATAAAATCCAAACTAAGTCTTCTACAACTCGTTGTCGATTTGGATCTTCTTCTAGGAGACACCTTTCTGTAACAATGACTCAATCTATGGAAAATTGAGCTAATCGGAGAGAAAGCTCTAAGCGGTGAGAGAAGCTTCCGAGAAGTAGAGAAGACTGTCAAAATCGCTTAAGCTCAGAAGGGTCTTCTTCGCCTCCGTTCATCAACTTCAAGGGATTCGACTTCAACTCTGCATTCGATAGCTCGACGGATTTTGCCAAGAATCAATCGAGGAATTCCAACAAATACTACCCTTTTCAAGAAAATACACAGTAAGTTTGCTAAAATGGCTATTAGGTTTGACGTTGTAATATGGGTTGTGGTGTCTCAAGACACAAAGAGTTTAAAAATTCAAGACGATTTTACAGAAAAACTACATCTTTTTAACTAGCTGTGGAGGAACAAAACTGAAGGTAATAAGTCTATTGATATACACAGAGTTTTGAAGGAAAAGATGTTTGTTTTGATGCTCGATAATATATGGGAGAAAGTGGATTTAAAGGCCATTGGAATTCCGTTTCCAACAAGAGAAAATGGATGCAATGTAGCAAGTTAAGTGTTTGTAACCATATGAAGCATGGGAATTTTTTAAAAAGAAGGTTGGAGAGAATACATTAAGAAGAGATCATGTTATTGTTGATCTGGCAAGACGAGTTGCTGGGAAATGTTGTGGTCTGCCATTAGCACTCAATGTCATTGGTGAGACAATGGCATCTAAAATCACAGTACAAGAATGGGAGCATACGATTGATGTTTTGATTAGTTCAGCTGCAGAGTTTTCTGACATGGAAAACAAAATTCTTCCAATTTTCCAGTACAACTATAACTGCTTAGGTGATGAACATATCAAGTCATGTTTCTTGTATTGTGCTCTATTTCTGGAAGACTTTAAGACAGAGAAAGATGAGTTGATAAAGTAATGGGTATGTGAAAGGTTCATCAAATTATGAAAAGAGCAACGAATAAGGTTATCAGATACTTGGTACCCTTATTAGTGCAAATTTATTGATGGCGGTTAGTACACAAGTGTTTTGATGCATGATGTAATTCGTGAAATGGCTCTATTGATTGCATCCAATTTTGGGAAACAAAAAGAGACCTTTTTTGTACAAGCAAGAGTTTGATTATGTGAAAAAGATTGGGGTTCTTTAATAAGGATGCCATTAATAAAGAAAAACAAAATTGAAGAAATCACATGTGAATTCAAGTGTATTGAACTTAACACTTTGCTACTCCAAGAAAATAAATTGAAGAGCCTCTCAGGTCAATTTATCCATTCTATGAAAAAGTTAGCTGACATGTCATGTACAAGTATACAGCAACTGTTGGTTTCCAACAGTTGAAAAAGCTAAGTCATATGGATTTGACTTATACAAGCAGACTTTGTAACCTGGATGGGATATCAAAGTTTTCAACATTAAGAACTCTGAAACTACTAGCATCTAATGTTTGTGGAGATGTAAACTTATTAAAAGAGCTGCAGCTTTTGGAGCATTTACAAGTTCTAAGCATAATAATATCTACAGAATTAGTTTTAGAACAATTCTTACGTGATCAAAGGTTGGCAAACTGCATTAGTGGTCTGCAAATCCGTGGACTTCATCAAAAGCCATTCAACATATCATTGTTGCTTATTGGTATGAAAAATATTTGTGTGCTCAGGGTGGAAAGTAGTCATGTCTCAGAACTTACGGCAGATATAAGATGCACAAGTCCCTGCTTTAGTAGTTATGTACTCCAAATCTGACATAGTTATTATGTACTCCAAATCTTGTCTACCTACACATTGAAAAATTGCAAGAACTAGAAGAAATTTTAAACAAAGAGAAAGAAACTAATCTTACAGGTGTTACAATGCCATTTCAGAAATTAGAAGTATTATGGTTGGGAAGTTTTCCTAAGTTGGAGAGTATCTACCAGAGTCCTCTTCCCTTTCTACTTTTGTGGATTCTTGATGTAGAACTTTGTCCGAAGCTGAAAAAGCTTCCCTTAAATGCTTGAAGTGTCCTTCGAGTTGAGGAATTTTGAATAGATTTTAGTCCTCGAGACCAAAATGAAGATGTTAAATCCGCAATCTTACACACTTTTGATGTTAAGCTTAACAAACAGACTTTATTAATGACAAATTTTTCTTACAAAAATTCACTCTTTGTGAATGACACCAAAGTCTGATCTAATCTATGTATATTAACACTCTTTTTCACAAACCATTTTCATTTCCCCAAGTGCTAACCCTAAAATGCTTTCTTCCAAAGCTCTTATAGGGGACTTCCCATCAATTTCTTCAATCACGGAGATCTTCTTGTCAGCTCCTTGATTCTCGGAGATTTCTTACCAATTCCTTGATACTCGGAATTCTTTGATTCTCAAAGATCTTCTTGAATAAATGTCTTCGAAAATCTTCTACACGAATCTTCATTTCTTTGTCTCACGTATCAAGCACGCGATTGATGTTAGTTGATCTCTCCTGACTTTTTGTTGCTTAGCTGCCGTATCTTCGTTCTCATGATCTTCTGATCCTCAGCTTCTCGCATCTTCAATCTCCCCCTTTTGATTTGATGTGATGCCTAAGTACCTGTTTCTGTGACGACCACAAATTCACAACAAAACACTTCCAGATACCTTATTAGCCGTTAGTGTTATTAGTGTTATGTTAATCCTTGAACCAATATCATATAAAGTCTTGATCAACCCAAAACACTTCAATCCATTACAACTAATGAAGCAGTCTAAGAGTTATGAAATAAATGCGCAGATGGCAAAAAGAAAAACGAGAGCACAAGCACTGCAATGCTCCCCCTTAATCGTTCAACTCCTCCTCATCATCATTTTCTCCCCCTGCTTAGCAGCACATCATGTTAAAAAATAACAGAATGTGATCACTTAAGTGTATAGATGTGAATGTCATACCTTTGGCTAATGCTTCCTTGCACAATTCAACCACCTCCATGCTCAGAGCTAACACCGTTTTTAGAAGCATCTTCTGTGAGCTGGAGGATGATGCAGACATCCTGGTCTTGTGCCTAACATACAAAAACAAACTAGTCTAACAACATCTTATATCATTAAGAAGGCCAGTCCTGTCCACTCATCCTGGTCTTGTGCCTAACATACAAAGACAACCTAGTCTAACAACATCTTATATCATTAAGAAATCTTGTAGGCTTGAAAGGACCTACAAGAAGCTCAAGTAATTTTAAGAATAGTCATAAAACATACCTTGGAAAGTTGGAGGAGGGGCCACGTCGATTTCGTTGGTTCCAGCTCAAGCGAGGCTCCATCATTGTTCTTCATGCGGTACTCTTGGTGCTCTAAGTCACGTTCTTGAAGCCAAATCCCATCATGCTCCTTAGAAGCTCCGTCCGATCCTAGTTGCACGAGCTTATGTGAGTCGCAGCAATGACTTTGATCGAGTTTTATACGACGAGGTGAAGTTTCTTCAAGTCCATGATCTTGAGAGCTTTCTATGATATTGGTGAGGACTTCTCCAACCTTTTCTCTCACTTTATTAGCTCTGGCTCTTGTCATAGGTTTGTTTGGTTCTAGTCTTGGTATTATGACTACATTAATGTTGATGTTGGTTTAGGTTCTAGTCTTGGTATTATGACTACATTAATTTGAACCTATGGGCAATGTTGGTAGTAGTAGTGAACCTAGAGAAGGTGGTTTGGGTGTGGAATCTACTGTGGAGGTCGAGAACAATGTTGGTACATTTCAGATGGTGAATGATTCATTTAGAGAGAATATTCCAGCCTTCGAGGAGGGAAGAAACAGAGGAGAAGAACCTAATCTCAAAGCCCAGAGATTTTATGATATGTTGGAGGCAGCGAAGAAGCCTTTGTATAGTGGGTGTGACGATAACATATCTTTGCTAGCAACTGCAACTGACTTGATGAATATCAAGACATATTACAATTTAGCTGAGACTTGCATTCATGGGATTGCTAATTTATTTAGAAGGAATCTCTCCAAAGATAATATTGGTCCAGGTTCTTACACGGAAGTTCAATAATTGGTTGTAGGCCTTGGATTACAATATGAAATGATAGATGTTTCTATCGATAATTGTATGATATATTGGAGAGCAGATTCAGATGCACTGCAATGTCATTTATATCGTAAACCTTGGTTAGTGGAAACTAGTGGTAGATCTCGGGTCTCATACAAGCGAATGTGGTATTTACCTCTAGTAGATAGGTTGAAGAGGTTATATCAGTCAGAACATACATCAGTTGTAATAAGATGGCATGGCGAACATAATTCACATGGGGAGATTACACACCCTTCAGATGCTAAGGCATGGAAATATTTTCAGTCTGTTATCCGGATTTTTCTGGCGAAAATAGGAATGTAAATCTCGAGTTAAGTACATATGAGTTTAGTCCGTTTGGGAAACACGGGAGGCAATATTCAGTTTGGCCAGTGATTATTACACCATATAATTTACCACCATCGTTGTGTATGAATTCTTATTCCTAACAGTCCTTGTTCAAGGACCACATCATCCTCGAAGATCACGTGATGTATTTTTACAGCCACTCATTTACGAGCTGAATCAGTTATGGGAGTGTGGCGTCGATGAGTATGATGTTTCATGTGGGATAAATTTTAAGATGAAAGCAGTTCTTATGTGGACTATTAATGATTTACCTGCTTATGGAATGTTGTTTGGGTGGATAACACATGGTAAGCTTTCATGTCCATGGTGTCAAGATAACACAAAAGCGTTCCAGCTGAAACATGGAAGGAAGACATCAAATAGCACAACACTGTTTACAAAAAACTGGAAAGTGATGAATGGTCCACCTCCGGAACCAGATGGTCCATCGATATTAAACCAACTTAGAGATTTTGGTGATAAGTGAACTGCAGATTGAGTCATTGTCCTGTTGTTTGTGTCAGAGAGTATCACAACTGGCACAAGAAAAATATTTTTTGGGATTTGCCGTATTGAAAAAAATCACCTTCTAAGGCATTGTTTAGATGTCATGAACATTGAACAAAATGTCTTTGAGAATATAATAAATACTGTCATGAATGTGTAGAGGAAAACGAAAGAAAATCTCAAATCTAGATTAGACTTACCAGAAATTTGTGATAGAAGGTCACTTCATATACGAGGGAACAACAAAGTTAGCCTTTTCCTTTATTCCGATTGGATGCTGTTAAAAAGGAATAACACATTTTACGTTAGAATAATTTAACTGATTTGTTTAATTTGAATAATTTAACGTTAAATGTTATTTAATAGGAAATATTTTTTGATTGGATAAAACATGATGTCAAATTCACTGATGGATACACATCAAATATGTGCAATTGTGTTGATAGCTCGAAAGGAAAATTTGATGTGATGAAGAGCCTTAATAGTCATGTTGTTATGCAATGATTGTTTTCTTTTGCGTTCACTTATCTTTTACCAAGAAATGTACATGAAGCGATTGCAGGTAAACTTGTAACAACCAATAAGAACCCCTCATTCATTTTCTAAAACTTTAAAAGTAATTTTATATTTACAACATACGCAGGCATAGGGGGCATTCTTTCGTGACTTGTATTCACCCACACTAATTGTAGATGGAATAAGGAACTTGAATGATAACATTCCAGTTAGCTTGTGTAATCTTGATAAGATATTTCCTCCATCGTTCTTCGATGTTATGGAACATCTTCCTATCCATCTCCCAATTGAAGCATGTAATCAAATTGTTAATAAATCATTTTGAGTATTGATAGATTATATAAATTTTGATGAGTCTCTAACTTTTGATATAGAGCTAGGTGGGCCACTTCAGTATCGATGGATGTATCCATTTGAACAATACATGTTCCAAGTAAAGAAAAAAGTTAAAAACCTTAGCATATTGGAGGGTTCCATTGTTGCACAAAGCAACAACGAAGAAATTGACGAACTTCTCTGCAATGTACTTTTATCCGCAAGTTCAAACAAAGAGTCGAAGACCACCTCGTCATGATGATGGTGGCGAACGCCCAGTATATCCAGGGTTTGCTCCCGGTATATTTTTGCAAATCGTACGATTAAGTGGAAATTCAAAAGTAAGGAAACTAAGTACTGCAGAGATGAAACATATGCACATATATATTGCTAAAAACTGCAGCGAGATTAACAAGCTAGAATGATGAGTTATTATATGAGCAACTGAGATATGTTTCTTAATATAATAAAAAGTCACAAAATTATTTCATATATGGTATTTATGTTAATGACAGTGTATATGTGGCACAAATAAGATCTGCTTATCCTCACCACTTAAAGGATACAATTTTATGTTAGTGTATCCTCACTGAATGTGCAAGTATTTTGAAATTAATATTTTCATTGTCCACAAAGTCCTTATTCCTCTCATTAATGTTGTATAACTTATGTTGACTGTAGGTTATAAATGTTCCGACAATTGGTCAATCATTTCCGACATGGTTACAAGAGTTCGTGATGGGTCCTCTTGTAGTCGCAAATTCATATCCAATGTACTGCACTCGCGGTTATGCGTTCAAAATTTTGAGAAAAGGCATGAGAAGACCAATTTCTGGTTACGGTGTTTCGTCTATGTCAGGAGACAATATACTATGTTGTGTTACGGGAGATATTGGAGGTCCGTTATCCTAGACTTCTTGACTTGAAGTGTATTGTTTTCTACTGTGACTGGTATGATCATATTTTTGGTACTGGTGTGCGTGTCGATGAGTTTGTTGTCACTTCTATTAACTCTAGACGGAAACTCCTGAAATTCGAGCCTTTTATACTTGTATCACAAGCAGACCATGTTTGATATATTTCCTCTCCACAAGTCTCAAACATAACAAACGGGTGGATAACAGTGGCATCCATTAACCCACGAGGAAGGCTCAACAGAGCTTCAAAACATGATCCTATGCTGCAAACTACACCACGGACAATTAGACCGCTTGAGATTTCACTCGGTATTGACCTTTGTGTAGATATGACCCAACAAGCAGATGCTACAGTCCATGATAACTCAGACGAAGATATTGGAGAGTTTGGTGCTAATGCTGCCTTGAATTCTCATTCGGGGTAAGATGAGATTGGTTAGCAATCTTAGTAATAATTTGTTTAATTTATAAGACTACGACTTTTAAAATTTTATTTCATTTATTTAGTCATGTATAAATGATCTATAATATAATAGTGTATACAATGGTTTCTTTGGATTATAAGAGGTTTTATAATCGTTAATCAAAATTTTTATTAAAAAAATAAAAATAGAAGTGGTCGGAAACTACCAGCCGTTTCTGACCGAAATAGGAGGGAAAGCTTCGCAGCTAAACATTTCCGTACAAGGAAACATGCCAGAGAAGCTGTGGGCACGTGCACTTAAATGAAATATACCGACCCTCTCTGCCGCTTTCATGTGCAATTTCCCGAAAAAACTCGGCCACTCTTCTCCTACGTAGCCTATATCATGTAAGTAATTTTGAAATTGTCTCTAATTTTCTGTTTTTTCTTTTCTTAAATTAGGGTCTATGTATAGTTTGATCTTCATGTTTGGGTGATGTCGCAACTTCTTCTCTGTAATTTTGGCCTATTACAACTTACTAATTGTTTAATTTCGGCCTATTAAACTTGAATCATTTTTTTTTACTTTGTTGTTGACTGATTATTTACAAATTGGTTTGATTTCTATTTTGATGGTTCGATCTTTTGAATTCGGCCTGTTGATTTTAAGTGTGATTCCAATTACAAAATCTCTCGTTTGTTTTATGTTTTTCTGTAATTTTGGGAGAATTCTTAAAGGTTTTACTTTTGGATTTGCGATTTATGTAAATTCTGTAAATTAATTACGTTATGTAAATTCTGTAAATTTACTTTTGGATTTGTGAAATACCATACATGTTAGGCGATTAGGTTGTCTTTTTATACTTCCCGTGATTAGCCAACCTTATTACGTTATTATTGACAAAGATGACAAAAGTCCCCTCATTGTTGACAAGATTTCTTTATGATACAAGATTTCTCAGGGAGTTTTTTGACTAGGTTGTTTTAATCAAAAAAATTGTCTTTTATTAAAACAGTTTAACAATTTCAGCTTTTTTTTTTCGATTTTTTATGTATTTTATCGGATGGGGACTTATGATTTACTTAAAACATAAGAAAAAGTAGTCTTATGATTTATTTACCTCTATTTAAACCAATCATAAAAATGAACTGACCAGACCTATAACCAATTTCAAAATTAGTTAGTTCAAATCGGTTAAAAAGGTGAAAATTAAACAAAAAAAAAACAAAAAGTATGGCTTGATCGGATCGGTTTTTTTCGAAACATCGTGTTCATGTCATCTATTGCATGGGGAAAGGGTTTTCCAATTAAATTTCCGATAGTGTCTTTTTTTCGAGAATTTGGTAAATTGCTATAACTTTCGCTTGTTGCTGGGCAAGCTACAGTGATTTCCAGAGATATAGACATAGCTCACAAGGCGTTGACTCCGATCAGAGACATAGTCCAACTCCAAGCCCGCGATCTGCTCCTGAATATCAACTTCTAGGCTCTGTGTCTAACCATTGAGCAGCTTCTTACTGCGGAAGGACGTGGTCAACTTCCAAAACTCGATCCAAGAAACATAGGTCATTGGTAAGTTTTTTAGATGCATTCAATTACATTTATTTTTACATTCATCAAATATTTAATATTATTTTCTAGGTTTCGCTATGACAAGGAGATTAGGAAATTGAGTTTGAGGATGATTCAGCATCCGCTACTTTATGCTTATCCTAGATACAAGGATTTCCACCAAAACTTGAAGGAGAGTAGGTTCAAACAATTCACAGTAATTTTTTATTAATTTATCGTCCTTTTATAATTTTTTAATTAAATTTCATGTTTTAATAGTTGAAACAAATTGTTTTGTAGCAAGATTATAATTGAGACGTCGAGTTGACTCCGCATATTTGAGAAGAATTTGACAAGCAATGTAGCACCTCATACAAAAACAACATCGATGAGTGGAAGAAATTCTGGAAAGTGGCCAAAGAAGAGGTTCCAATACATTGCAACCCTGAACGATTCAAGGAGTTCATCGTATATTGGGAACACGAAGAAACCCAAAAAGTGGCGAAAAGGAACACTTCCAATAGGAAAAGCGATAGAGGAGGATTTGGCATTGCTACGCACAACAATAGTACTATTGTTGCCTATTGCGACAGCCTTGCAAGGGCGTTTCTTTTTGCCTATTGCGACAGCCTTGCAAGGGCTTTTGCCATCGCAAATGGCGTGTTTTCTTGTAGTGAGTGCTCAGATGTATGAGCAACACTCCCGCATTTTGGTAAATCACTATTATTATCTCTAATTCACATATTTTGCTTTAAAATTAATTACTAATATACAAAATTTGAATAAGGCATCACAACATGGCGAGGAACCTGATTTTTTCGTGCTCATGGAAGACACTCACACGAACAAGAAGACTAATGTGGCAGAGAACAAGAAGTTACTCGACATCCTCGCGAAGGTTAGGCGAAAGAGGGACGAAATCCTAACACAGCGAAGTCAAGATGGTGCAAGCAACTCTGCTCAATTGACCCGAGAAGAAACAGACCAAATCTTTATTGAGGTAATTTATAAAAATTTAATTTCTTTTAAAAAAATTATCTAACGAAACTAGAAAATTGTTTTTTTTTGCAGTCGACTCCTCGTACAAAAGGTCGTCCCTTCAGCCTTGGAAATCTCGTTAACTCTGATGGCATCCCTACTTGTGTCACGCAGCTATGGACGGTATTTTCCGACTGTTTTGGGCAGCTACTTTCCGACAGTCTTCAACGGGATGTTCTGACCGGTTTCGACGGCTAATTTACGACCGTTTTTGACAGCTTTTTTCCGACCATTACTTACATTGTTTTTGAGTGTCGGAAATTACCGACCGTTAGTGACAATATTTTGATTTTCGACCATCTCAAATGCACAACTTCATTTCTGTCAATACCCTTCGGAAAGTGTCAATTTCCGACCTTCATTGACGGGATATACTATCAGAATGTGCTATGCATTCTTGTAGTGCTAGGATTTTAGATGAACTGGTTTGTAATGATCTTTTCATTTTTTGAGCTAGTGCAAACGGAAAAATATTTATTCTGTAAATCCCCTCGTTCCCTTTAAATGAAATTTATATATTATCAAAAAAAAAAAAAATTGAAGAAGACACCGTCCAGATGGTTTTAGCCGGTGACGGATTCAGACCCAAACTAAAGCCACTAAGCAAGAAAAATGAACAAACTTAGTGATCATACTAATAGAACGCATATTATATTGTGATGCAAATGGATCATATTAGTCTAATAAGGATATATAACTTATTCTAACCTAGAGTAATCAAGAAAGAAACTCAAATGGAAGAGAATAATAGAAATAGTTAGTTACCTAATAGAATATGGTAAGAAACGACTTTTCGTATCATCGTTCTCCCATTCGGTGTTGTCTTTTGTGAAGATGCGAGAAGCTGAGGATGAGAAAATCAGGAGATCAAAGATACTGCAGCTAAGCAACTGAAGGTCAGGAGAGATCAACTAACATCAATTGTATGCTTGACACGTGAGACGAAGAAATGAAGATTCGTGTAGAAGATTTTCGAAGACATTTATTCAAGAAGATCTTTGAGAATCAAAGAACTAGATGAACATATCATCTGACATAGTTATTATGTTGATGTTTCGAATTTTGTACATAATAACTTTAAAGGAGTTGATGTAGCCGAAGTAAAACAACATACACTTTGTTATTTCAGAATTATTCGAGACAAACAAATGAACCTTGAACCTAAAATAATAACAACACAAATATTACAACTTACAACAAATATAACTAATGAGTATATAATTTAGAAAAAAAAATCAAACAAATAGGAATAGTTTGGAGTCACGTTAATTGATCTCAATTTACGTCTTTTTCACACCAAAAAACCTTTTTTGTCCCATTTAGATTTGTCTTTGTCCTCTTTCTTGGGCACAATCTATACATGTTTATTGCATTTCTGATAATATAACTAATACCAAGACCAATCAGTGTAGATTGCATCAACCTTGGATGTAATCTTACATTGAGCCACCTATCAATCAAAAAAACATTTTAAAAAAAAATCAATTAATTGTAGGACTCAGAAAAGTATATGATATTGTGAAAATGATATAGCCTCATTGATATCAAACATGTCCTTAATACTTTTGGACTCAACCAAAGCTAATCGATTTTTATCCTTAATATACGGCAACACAGCTAATTCTGAGAATTAGCATCCTCCGGCAAGCTGGTAAGAAAATCAAGTTAATATACAATAAGGAAAAAAGTATGAAAATAAAATTATATAAATTCAACAGATTTTATATATTTTCATAATTATTTACATAATTATGAAATCATGATGGATAGAATTTTATTTTGTACCTATTTACAAAATCTTGGATAGCTTAAAGTTGAGAATTTTTCAAAAATTGAGATGTATCATAGCCACTCGGAACTTGTACATCACCTGGAATCATGTTGTATATTAAAGATAGAAATTCATTAGATTGGTTGCGAGTTGATTGCATCAACCTTGCAGGTTCGTGACAATATTTAGTTGGATGTACAATCATATGAATTAAATCAAATAAATAATTTAATGAAGCAAATATTTAACCTATTAATATTACCTATAATATTGTCTGCATTCAAACACTCTTGAACAATGACACCAAAATCAGTGAAACAGAAATACATGTTATCCGATTTTAACGAAACTTTAACAATAATAGTTGTTTTATTGATGTTAAGTCTGACTGGATGATTTATAGCTTTGTACTTTCCTCCGGATTTGGCTAGATTGAAATTCTACATGACAATACAATTACCTTACTTCACATTATAATAGAATTTCCAAACTTGTTCCTTTTTTATTGTAGCATGAATATGAATAAGAATCCCTATAAGATATATAAAATTTATTTAAATTTTAAAACATTAAGATTGTTTAATATCAAGTCTACAATATATAGTGCCAACAAAAAATGTACAGATTCTTCTCCTGGGATCATGTCGATATTATTATCAACGTAGGCACCGGAAGGTTTCCATACATGGACGACTTTGAAACGAATTCTCCATTGAGTCTTAAATGGTTTGAATTAGACAATTGGATTGCAAGAAACCATTGAATATTTTTTTAATTTATTTGTGCTTAAGAAGAGAGAACAATGAGCATAAGGTGATTTTAGCGTTAAAACTAGTGGTGTATATATAGATTACAATTACGGTTAGAGTTAGAGTTTTGTAAATATGATCAATATAAAATATTTCAAGTTATCATAACTATAAACTCAAGATTTAAAAAATTAAAAGGTAGACAACCAATTTCCCTCTCAAAACTTTCATATATCAACAGATCAACCCAAAGTATGAACTTCTGTTTAGTTCCACACAAAATAAAATTTGAAAACCTAATTACACATGTATTAAAACAATACCACCGAATTACACACACTTCTTGGTTTCATTGGTTTGTCAAAGGCTTTCAAAACCGGTCTTATTAAACCAACGCACCTTTGACCCGTTTCCATTTCTCCATACCCGATGGAAAAAAAATTCCCCAAATTTGTACATCATTGGCGACCTACTCCGTAGATTGAACATGACCCCACCCCACAGATAGTTCCAGATCATAACTGCCAATAGGAGCATACAACAACCTTAAGTAGCAGCATGATAAACCTCCATCTGAGCATCGCTTTCTCTTGGTATCCAACAAGAGAAGAAGCCGTAAGGCCAACCTTTAACTAATCTATTAATGATATTTACCTGGAACATAATAGGTCTTAACAGCTCGTGACATCAAAAAATGACTAGGGATAGGTTAATAACAAATAAACCGTCTTTTGGTGCATTTATGGAGGCGCATATACAACCATCAAATTCAAGGAGACTTGAGTTGGCAATACCACATGGTTGTAAGTGGTGTGATAATTTTGATCATCATCAATTTGCAAGAATTATTGTCGTCTGGGAGCCAAGTGATTTTATGTTTTTGTACTCAGCTTCGGCACAACCAGTCACTTGTGGGTTCTTATTTCCTTGCTTAGACTTGCAGCTGACTATTAATTTTGTCTTAGGCTTTAATGAGAATGAAAGGAGAGCAGAGTTATGGAGAGAATCAAAAGAGATGAATGAGGGAGCTCTTGTAAGAGGATATTTGTGGGCAGTTTTGGGGACTTTAACCAAATTCTTAGACATCTCTAACATTGAGGAGTTTGAGCTGGCACTTTCAGATGCAGATTTATTTGAGGCTCATTCTGCATGATTACGTTTTTTTTTTGGTGGAACAACAGTGATTCTAACCTAGTCTCAAAAAGGATTAACCACATACTGATCAATGAGCATTGGGCTTCCACTTTCAGAGAACATGTATCTTGATCATGCGGCATGTATCTTGAGAATCCAAAGTGGAGCAAGTAGAAAAAGAAACCATTCAATTTCTATCATCATCTTATGGATCCCCCAGAGTTTTAGGAAATCGTGGCTTCAAACTAGGCATGTAGCACAATTTAGGGCACCTCGCAGTATTAGTTTTTCACTGCCTTGAAACTGTTGAAACCTCATTTTTGAAGCTTGAATGCACGAGCTTATAGTGGTATCTCGCTCAAAGTTAAGGATCAGGAATCAAAGGTTGCTGCTCTTCCGCAGCAGCTCCCTCCGATCCCTCACCTGCCATGGATGTAGAAGAACATCAGGAGAGAACTAAATGGCAGAGTTTATTAGTTGCGTAAGAGAAGTTTTACAAGAAGAAATCATGGGTCAAGTGGCTACACCTCTGGGACAAGAACACGGCTTATATCCACAAGATGGCCACAACTCAAGCAGCAAGAAATCACATTCATGTGCTTACTGATGAGGCATGGAATCTGTTTCAAGATCAAGAAGAGCTCAAAGTGATTGTTGTTGAATACTTTGGTTGTATGCTAGGCCGGAGCTCTATGGCGAAGTCTGAACCCTCTGTGGATTGCCTCAGAGAACTTCTCCATTTTTGTTGCCCATATCAGATGCACCTCGCGTTGCAAAAGCATGTACTCAAGGAGGAAATTTGAACTACCATGTTCTCTCTTCCCAAAGATAAATGCCAGGGTCTGGATGGCTTTACAATGGAATTCTCCACTTCATCTTGGAGCACTATTGGACCAGATGTGATTGCGGCTGTTTCATATTTTTCAGATACGATAGGATGCTCAAAAAATCCAATGCAAATATTATTGTTCTTAGTCGCTGGATGAATACCGCTCCATTAGTCGCTGCAATCTAATATATAAGATCATCTCCATGATCCTAGCCACACGGGTAAATCCAGTCCTTCTCCAGTGTATCTCACCGTCACAATCTGGTTTCTTAAAAGGAAGATCTTTGGGTGATAACGTGTTGCTTGCCATGGACCTCATAAGAAACTATGACGAACCTTCAAGTCCTAAAAGCTCAATGATTAAAGTGGAATTAAGGAAAGCTTTTGAAACAGTCTGTTGGGATTTTGTAATCAAGCGGCTTCAAGCTTAGAACTTCCCTTGTTCCTTTATTGGGTGGATCACACAATGTATTTCTACTCCCAGTTTTGCAGTTGAGTGAGTGGGGAATTATCATCATGCCTCATGGGAAAGAAAGGCCTTAGACAAGTTGACCCACTATTGCCCTATCTATTGATTATGCTCATGGAATTTGTAATTTCTATTTTATATAGGGCTGCAAATGGACATGAGTCCAATCTTCATATCCTATACTCAAATCCGCGCATATCTCACCTCTCATTTACCGATGATCTGCTCGTGTTTTCAGACGGGTCTGAGAAATCTATTACTACTATCTTCTTGGTCCTCGCTAGGTACAAGACATACTCGAGTCTAGATATGATTGCAGACAAGGTCTCAATTTTTTATTTCTAGATACACTAAAATTGACAAACAACAGCAGTTGCTAGAATTTGGCTTACCGGAAGGCGTTTTTCCTACACGTTACCTCGGGCTACCACTCCTCACTAAGCTCCTAACATAGGCACCGCTATAGCCTTTTATGGGAAGGGTACTGCAAAAATTCATTCTTAGACTGCCAAGATTCTCTTGTTTGCAGGAAATATCAAACTTATCTCTTCGGTTTTGTATGCCAAAAGTGTTTTACAAGAAGTTTGACTCTATCAGTTTGACATTCCTATGGAAGAACTTGATGATTATCATTGCCTCACGGGCCCGAGTAGCATGGAAAGATGTTTGTAGACCTAAAGAGGAGGGTGGTCTAGGACTGAGATCCCTTGAAGACTTTAATCTTGTATTCATGTTGAAGGGAGCATGGTCTTTCTTCTCCAGCCCCACCTCGCTATGAGTAAAATTGCTGAAAGATAAAGTTTTCTCACGGAATCCTTCTGGGAGATGGAAGACTCTCAAAGATTATCGAGACTTGTCTGCAGTATGCCACAAATTAAACCCTTACTGAAGCAGTTTCTGAGATGCAAAATCAGAGATGGATAAAAGGCCTCGTTTTGGTATAACACTTGGACAGATTATGGAGACCATATTTCCTATGTGGGTAACTCAGGGTTGAGAGACTTACAATTGGGAACCAGCGCTTGCGTGGCTGAAGCAGTTCGGAATGGTTCTTTGAACCTTCCAAATCCAAGATTTGATACTTTTCAAGCTGTAATTATGACTCTTACATGTATCACTCCTCCGGACCTCGATAGAGGTTGAGATGTATGCAACAAGTTCTCTACAAAGGCTACTTGCGATCATATTCGTGTCACACACCCACCATTCGGACCAGCCAAAGCTTTTGGTTCAAGCAAGAAGTCCCCAGGTAAATCTTCATATTTTGGTTGGTTGCCCTTCACTGTCTGCCTACTCGTGGTAGGCTAGCTACATGGGGTATCTCAGTTCCACCTGGTTGTGTTCTTTTGTGGAACTGGGACTGAATCTCATGACCACTTGTTCTTCCAGTGCCCATTTTCTCAATCTGTTTGGCTGCCGTATGCGGAAAGGATTCTCCCTCACCCACCTCTAGCACTGGATATGGCTACATCATAGTGCACTCCCAGTAGCTCCTCCTTCAAAAACTATGGAATTTTGGCTCGCCTTGTTCTAAAACTCATGGCTTACACTCTTTGGTGGGAGTATAATCACAGCATCTGCAAGCTCTAATCCTCCTCTCCTTCCCGGCAGCTTGCCCTTTTCTCCCTCTCTCCTTAAATTTTATTTCGATTGGTTTTTGCTTTCCCCTTAATTCTCTTTTGTTGTTCCACTAGGTAGGTTTGTAGATCTGAACATTCAATTTTCAGTTGGTGATATATAAGATCTCAAATTGAAAACCAAAAAAAAAAAAGAATTGTGTTGAACCATCCATTCGAGAAACAAAATTTATAATTTTAATGCCAACACAAACAAAATTCAAACAATGAGAGATTTAGAATTGACCAATTATTATTAGTATAAATAAAATTTAACAAAATAGAGAAATAAGGATAAAAATTAGAAATAATAAGAGAAAAATCTTAAAACAAAATCATTGTAATCATGTTTCTTCATAAGTAAACAATTTTGGAAATCAATAGTATGGAGTTTTGGAGACGTATGGTGGTGGTGGAGACTTGTAGTCTACCTTGGGGGAAGGAGAGTAGTATGGTGGTGGTGGGGAGTTGTAGACTTATGGTGGTGGTGGAGACTTGTAGTCAACCTTGGGGGAAGGAGCATATTACGGTGGTGGTGGGGAGTTGTAGACGTATGGTGGTGGTGGAGACTTGTAGTCAACCTTGGGGAAGGAGAGTAGTAAGGTGGTGGTGGGGAGCTATAGACGTATGGTGGTGGTGGAGACTTGTAGTCGACCTTGGGGGAAGGAGAGTAGTATGGTGGTGGTGGGGAGCTATAGACATATGGTGGTGGTGGAGACTTGTAATCAACCTTGGGGGAAGGAGCATAGTACGGTGGTGGTGGGGAGTTGTAAACGTATGGTGGTGGTGGAGACTTGTAGTCAACCTTGGGGGAAGGAGAGTAGTAAGGTGGTGGTGGGGAGCTATAGACATATGGTGGTGGAGGAGACTTGTAGTCTACTTTGGGCGAAGGAGAGTAGTATGGTGGTGGCGGCGAGCTGTAAACGTATGGTGGTGGTGGAGACTTGTAGTCAACCTTGGGGGATGAAGAGTAGTACGGTGGTGGTGGCGAGCTGTAGACGTATGGTGTTGGTGGAGACTTGTAGTCTACCTTGGGGGAAGGAGAGTAGTACGGTGGTGGTGGGGAGCTATAGACATATGGTGGTGGTGGAGACTTGTAATCAACCTTGGGGGAAGTAGCATAGTACGGTGGTGGTGGGGAGTTGTAGACGTATGGTGGTGGCGGAGACTTGTAGTCAACCTTGGGGGAAGGAGAGTAGTAAGGTGGTGGTGGGGAGCTATAAACATATGGTGGTGGAGGAGACTTGTAGTCTACCTTGGGTGAAGGAGAGTAGTACGGTGGTGGTGGCGAGCTGTAGACGTATGGTGGTGGTGGAGACTTGTAGTCAACCTTGGGGAAAGGAGAGTAGTACGGTGGTAGTGGCGAGCTATAGACGTATGGTGGTGGAGGAGACTTGTATACTACCTTGGGCGAAGGAGAGTAGTACGGTGGTGGTGGTGAGCTATAGATATATGGTGGTGGAGAAGACTTGTAGTCAACCTTGGGCGAAGAAGAGTAGTACGGTGGTGGGGGCGAGTTGTACATGTATGGTGGTGGTGGAGACTTGTAGTCAACCTTGGGGGAAGGAGAGTAGTACGGTGGTGGTGGGGAGCTATAGACGTATGGTGGTGGTGGAGACTTGTAGTCAACCTTGGGGGAAGGAGAGTAGTAAAGTGGTGGTAGGGAGCTATAGACGTATGGTGGTGGAGGAGACTTGTATACTACCTTGGATGAAGGGGAGTAGTACGGTGGTGGTGACGAGCTGTAGACGTATGGTGGTGGTGGAGACTTGTAGTTTACTTTGGGGGAAGGAGAGTAGTACAGTGGTGGTGGAGTCTTGTAGTTAACCATGGGAGAAGGAGAGTAATACGGTGGTGGTGGGGAACTATAGACATATGGTGGTGGTGGCGACTTGTAGTGTACTTTGGGGGAAGGAGAGTAGTACAGTGGGGGTGGAGAGCTGTAACCAACCTTAGGAGAAGAGGAATAATCCAGAGAATCGTATTGTGGTGTTTCAGGGGATGAATAAGGGTACGCTGTTACGGTTGCTGCGACGGCACTCAGGCGAACAAGATACACTATGCAATTTCCTAACACCATTGTTGCTACTCTTTGTTGTTCCACTAAGTAGGTTTGTAGATCTGATCATTCAATTTTCAGTTGGTGATATATAAGATCTCAAATTGAAAACAAAAAAAAAAAAGAATTGTGTACCATCCATTCGAGAAACAAAATTTATAATTTTAATGCCAACACAAACAAAATTCAAACAATGAGAGATTTAGAATTGACCAATTATTATTAGTATAAATAAAATTTAACAAAATAGAGAAATAAGGATAAAAAATAGAAATAATAAGAGAAAAATCTTAAAACAAAATCATTGTAATCATGTTTCTTCATAAGTAAACAATTTTGGAAATCAATAGTATGGAGTCTTGGAGACGTATGGTGGTGGTGGAGACTTGTAGTCTACCTCGGGGGAAGGAGAGTAGTATGGTGGTGGTGGGGAGTTGTAGACGTATGGTGGTGGTGGAGACTTGTAGTCAACCTTGGTGGAAGGAGCATAGTACGGTGGTGGTGGGGAGTTGTAGACGTATGTTGGTGGTGGAGACTTGTAGTCAACCTTGGGGGAAGGAGAGTAGTAAGGTGGTGGTGGGGAGCTATAGACGTATGGTGGTGGAGGAGACTTGTAGTCTACTTTGGGCGAAGGAGAGTAGTACGGTGGTGGTGGCGAGCTGTAAACGTATGGTGGTGGAGGAGACTTGTAGTCAACCTTGGGGGAAGGAGAGTAGTACGGTGGTGGTGGCGAGCTGTAGACGTATGGTGGTGGTGGAGACTTGTAGTCAACCTTGGGGGAAGGAGAGTAGTACGGTGGTGGTGGGGAGCTATAGACATATGTTGGTGGTGGAGACTTGTAATCAACTTTAGGGGAAGGAGCATAGTACGGTGGTGGTGGGGAGTTGTAAACGTATGGTGGTGGTGGGGAGTTGTAAACGTATGGTGGTGGTGGAGACTTGTAGTCAACCTTGGGGGAAAGAGAGTAGTACGGTGGTGGTGGGGAACTATAGACATATGGTGGTGGTGGAGACTTGTAATCAACCTTGGGGGAAGGAGCATAGTACGGTGGTGGTGGGGAGTTGTAGACGTATGGTGGTGGTGGAGACTTGTAGTCAACCTTGGGGGAAGGAGAGTAGTACGGTGGTGGTGGCGAGCTGTAGACGTATGGTGGTGGTGGAGACTTGTAGTCAACCTTGGGGGAAGGAGTGTAGTACGGTGGTGGTGGGGAGCTATAGACATATGTTGGTGGTGGAGACTTGTAATCAACTTTAGGGGAAGGAGCATAGTACGGTGGTGGTGGGGAGTTGTAAACGTATGGTGGTGGTGGAGACTTGTAGTCAACCTTGGGGGAAGGAGAGTAGTACGGTGGTGGTGGGGAACTATAGACATATGGTGGTGGTGGAGACTTGTAATCAACCTTGGGGGAAGGAGCATAGTACGGTGGTGGTGGGGAGTTGTAGACATATGGTGGTGGTGGAGACTTGTAGTCAACCTTGGGGGAAGGAGAGTAGTAAGGTGGTGGTGGGGAGCTATAGACGTATGGTGGTGGAGGAGACTTGTAGTCTACTTTGGGCGAAGGAGAGTAGTACGGTGGTGGGGGTGAGTTGTACACGTATGGTGGTGGTGGAGACTTGTAGTCGACCTTGGGGGAAGGAGAGTAGTACGGTGGTGGTGGGGAGCTATAGACATATGGTGGTGGTGGAGACTTGTAATCAACCTTGGGGGAAGGAGCATAGTACGGTGGTGGTGGGGAGTTGTAGACGTATGGTGGTGGTGGAGACTTGTAGTCAACCTTAGGGGAAGGAGAGTAGTAAGGTGGTGGTGGGGAGCTATAGACGTATGGTGGTGGAGGAGACTTGTAGTCTACTTTGGGCGAAGGAGAGTAGTACGGTGGTGGTGGCGAGCTGTAAACGTATGGTGGTGGTGGAGACTTGTAGTCAACCTTGGGGGAAGGAGAGTAGTACGGTGGTGGTGGCGAGCTGTAGACGTATGGTGGTGGTGGAGACTTGTAGTCTACTTTGGGCGAAGGAGAGTAGTACGGTGGTGGGGGCGAGTTGTACACGTATGGTGGTGGTGGAGACTTGTAATCAACTTTAGGGGAAGGAGCATAGTACGGTGGTGGTGGGGAGTTGTAAACGTATGGTGGTGGTGGATACTTGTAGTCAACCTTGGGGGAAGGAGAGTAGTACGGTGGTGGTGGGGAACTATAGACATATGGTGGTGGTGGAGACTTGTAATCAACCTTGGGGGAAGGAGCATAGTACGGTGGTGGTGGGGAGTTGTAGACGTATGGTGGTGGTGGAGACTTGTAGTCAACCTTGGGGGAAGGAGAGTAGTAAGGTGGTGGTGGGGAGCTATAGACGTATGGTGGTGGTGGAGACTTGTAGTCAACCTTGGGGGAAGGAGAGTAGTACGGTGGTGGTGGGGAGCTATAGACATATGTTGGTGGTGGAGACTTGTAATCAACTTTAGGGGAAGGAGCATAGTACGGTGGTGGTGGGGAGTTGTAAACGTATGGTGGTGGTGGAGACTTGTAGTCAACCTTGGGGGAAGGAGAGTAGTAAGGTGGTGGTGGGGAGCTATAGACGTATGGTGGTGGAGGAGACTTGTAGTCTACTTTGGGCGAAGGAGAGTAGTACGGTGGTGGGGGCGAGTTGTACACGTATGGTGGTGGTGGAGACTTGTAGTCGACCTTGGGGGAAGGAGAGTAGTACGGTGGTGGTGGGGAGCTATAGACATATGGTGGTGGTGGAGACTTGTAATCAACCTTGGGGGAAGGAGCATAGTACGGTGGTGGTGGGGAGTTGTAGACGTATGGTGGTGGTGGAGACTTGTAGTCAACCTTAGGGGAAGGAGAGTAGTAAGGTGGTGGTGGGGAGCTATAGACGTATGGTGGTGGAGGAGACTTGTAGTCTACTTTGGGCGAAGGAGAGTAGTACGGTGGTGGTGGCGAGCTGTAAACGTATGGTGGTGGTGGAGACTTGTAGTCAACCTTGGGGGATGGAGAGTAGTACGGTGGTGGTGGCGAGCTGTAGACGTATGGTGTTGGTGGAGACTTGTAGTCTACCTTTGGGGAAGGAGAGTAGTACGGTGGTGGTGGGGAGCTATAGACGTACGGCGGTGGTGGAGACTTGTAGTCAACCTTGGGAGAAGGAGAGTAGTACGGTGGTGGTGGGGAGTTGTAGACGTATGGTGGTGGTTGAGACTTGTAGTCAACCTTGGGGGAAGGAGAGTAGTAAGGTGGTGGTGGGGAGCTGTAGACATATGGTGGTGGAGGAGACTTGTATACTACCTTGGGTGAAGGAGAGTAGTACGGTGGTGGTGACGAGCTGTAGACGTATGGTGGTGGTGGAGACTTGTAGTTTACTTTGGGGGAAGGAGAGTAGTACGGTGGTGGTGGAGTCTTGTAGTTAACCATGGGAGAAGGAGAGTAATACGGTGGTGGTGGGGAGCTATAGACATATGGTGGTGGTGACGACTTGTAGTGTACTTTGGGGGAAGGAGAGTAGTACAGTGGGGGTGGAGAGCTGTAACCAACCTTAGGAGAAGGGGAATAATCCCAAGAATCGTATTGTGGTGTTTCGGGGGATGAATAAGGGTACGCTATTACGGTTGCTGCGACGGCACTCAGGAGAACAAGATACACTATGCAATTTCCTAACACCATTGTTGCTACTCTTTGTATTTCGTTTATGGTATTGTTGAACATTAAGACCCATTATATACTTATTTGTCTAGTCTTAAAATATGATATTGTCTTTCCAAGTTGGGTTCGTGTGTTGCACTTTCAAATGCATTTTGAAGAACGTGCTAAGATGTTTGTTGGTATATAGTTATGCGTTGGGTGTATGAAATTCTATTGATTCGCCTACAACCTTCAAGATGCTTTCATATTCTTGAATACGAAATTAAAGATATTACGTCTATTTATGTCTGAGTATATTGTTTTTCTAACAATTAATTTACTTTTATTTTTGTCATTTATACAATTAATTTACTTTTATTTTTATCATTTATATATAACAGTCCAATATTTATGCCTGAAGTTTTCGTTATACTTTAAATCATATTATATCTAGTTTATTCTAATATAGCTATACTTAATTTATATTTAAATGACCATAACGAATATTTGATCAAAATAATATATATATATATATACACGCTATGAACCTAATAATTTGATCCCAAACAATTTAGTTTTAGAACCTAAAAATTTGAATTCGAACCAGAAATAAAGAACATTATAAATTGAGAAAAACGTCAATCAAACACGGTACTAACAAAAAAATCACAAAAAAAACAATGATTATCGTAATTCTAAATTAAACAATAAATTATTAGTTGACTTCAAGTAAAACATTGAGCCGCTCTATAGCTTTTTTTTCTTTTTTCTTGTTTTGTTTTTTTCGGCCAATGTACAGAGGCTTACAAGCCCTTGTTTGTGCATTTTTCTTTATTTTTTGTTTTTCCTTTTTATTCATAGCTTTTAGTCTAATATGAGAAATTTAGATTTATAATTTGATATCGTGAATTTTTTTCAAATTTTATAATTTTGACGATCTAGACTGATGTTGTTTCGATAATTTACGGCTACGTATGTCATGTTTTGATTCTTTATCATAGATTGGTTAATAGATCTCTATCTGGGAGGAGCATTTGTCATATTGTTGTAAAATGTATAGAAGTCTGTGTGCTATTGTGGGTACGTAAACGTTTAATTGGTTACATTGTGTCTCGAATAAAGGCCGATGTGGGTTTGCTAATGTGTCATCAATTGATCCTTAATTGTTCACACTATTTCCGGTGACGAATACCATTAGTTTTCTCTTTTCTGTCATTTTTTGAATTTATTTGATGATGTAATTGATTTCAACCAGTTTTAATGAAATAAAGAGTAACCATGTAAGAAAAACTCTAAATTTTATTATTTTTGTTGGGTTAGATCATTTAATTTTTTATATGTATCAACACTTGTATTAAAAAAATGTTGATGTGGTATACTTGTAAGAAATTCTTTTAATGAGGTAGTCTCAAATAATCTATTTTATTAGTGTACTAGAATTATAGCCGCGTTATTTGATTATTTTAACTATTTTTAAAATTATATTCATTTAGATTATTAGACTCGATCCGAATGAAAAAACATGAATCCAAAAAATACCCAAATAGATTCTAAAGCTATATAATCAAATTCGAACTGGAAATAAATCATCACATGTTTTTAGTTTTTTAAAGCTTTTCTATTAATATTTTGAAAATTTTAATTTATATATATAGAGATATTTGAACCCAAACACCATTTATATCGAATTACACTATATATTCGGAAAGTAAAAATACTTAAATAAATCGTATATCAAAAGAACCATAATACCGAATTAGAGTAATTGAATCCGACAAAACTACCAGAATTAAAGTATTAAATCTATGTCTTTAGAAAACTGAATACAAATCCGAACCGGAATCAAATCAAGAACTAAGTTTGTACTTGGTGGATTTTTATCAAATTTTAACTTTTTAAAAGAAAATC
>JAKUCM010008687.1:0-17774 GCA_023374145.1 Lepidium sativum | reverse complement strand
AGAGAGAGAGAAAGAAAATATCAAATGATTATATTCTTATTCGTAATTATATACCTCTTCGTAACAATTTAGTTTTTTGTAACAATTTTCATTCGAACATTAGGTTTTTGTAACAAACGTAAATTTATAACGTTTATAACAATTTTCATTCGAGCATTAGGAATATTCGTAATTATGTATTTAAGTTTGTTACCTCTTCGTATATTTATTTATTAGCGCAACAAATATATAGTAATACAATTATAAATATAGATGTAACAATTTCGTGTCTAGTAACAAACTCAATAAATCAAAAATTTAAAATCTAACATATCATTTTAAGTGGTGTATTTAAAAAGTTACCTTTTTTACTATATAAAGGATGGTTAAGATTTGGTGCTATTTTTAAAGATTTTGCAAGATATCCGAAAATATTTCTTATAAAAAAAAAAGATTATTTATATTTTTTTGTTGGTGACGTGTCTGATATATACGCATTTTAGCATGTTTTAAATGTCATATTTAATTTCCTTTTCATACATATTTGTTGCATTTACATCACATTTGAGTCATTCGTAGTTTGTTCCTATATGTTACATCTGCATAGCATGCACTTTGCAATCTGAGTTATTTTCAGAAAGTTTAGATTAGAAACGAAGAAGCAACATGACTCGGATCACAAACCCACTACAACTCTGACCATGTCTCAACGCAACTCAGATCATGAACCCACGACAACTCAATGACATATTGGTGTTAGCAGATCAATTCATGGCGGACCTCGTATCACAACATGCCCATCATAGTATAATGGACCAGACTGTAACATGAAGTCACTACACCTGATAGGTCGATTCAACTCCACCTTTGACGGCCCAATTACTCAACTCGACCCACAAAATCGGGTCACCTATCTTACTTAGTTTTTTGTTTTCTATTTTTTTTAGGTTTAACGGGGGATGAGTATAAAATATCCTTTGTGTTACGAAGACTTTTTATCTAAGTTTTAGCGCTGCTTCAGAAACCTTTTGAGCTTTTCATTGTTGTAATTGCAAAACAAGAATTCCACTTTAGTTTTATGTTCTTTTAAATTCAATTCTAGTTTATTTTCATTCTAGTTGAGTTTCTGAATTTTCTAATCATGTCATCCACTTTGATTGTTGTTTTGATTGTTTCACCCATCATTTATGAGTTGTTAACTTAGTGTTTCTGAGGGAACTGACTAGACCAGCGTGGATCTCAAAATTCCAAGTATCTCGGGTCACCTATCTTACTTAGTTTTTTGTTTTCTATTTTTTTTAGGTTTAACGGGGGATGAGTATAAAATATCCTTTGTGTTACGAAGACTTTTTATCTAAGTTTTAGCGCTGCTTCAGAAACATTTTGAGCTTTTCATTGTTGTAATTGCAGAACAAGAATTCCACTTTAGTTTTATGTTCTTTTAAATTCAATTCTAGTTTATTTTCATTCTAGTTGAGTTTCTGAATTTTCTAATCATGTCATCCACTTTGATTGTTGTTTTGATTGTTTTACTCATCATTTATGAGTTGTTAACTTAGTGTTTCTGAGGGAACTGACTAGACCAGCGTGGATCTCAAAATTCCAAGTATCTTGAGAGTATAATAGTTTGGATTTCTTTTGTTTCTAGTGTTGTTAATGCTTATTCCTTTTTGATCAATTGAAACATGATTTTAAACTTTTGATTCCCGATTGGTTTGTTGAATTGTCTGATCCAGCCGTCTCATAAATTTACATCCTTAGCTTAAGAAATTAAATGTCGAAGGCGTTTATTAAGATTGGATAAATTGTTGCTCCATGCTAGTTAGATTGTTAAACGCTTATGATGATAAGGTCAGTTGATAGAATTTATGAGAATGTTTATCACGAGAATAGATTCAATAGTTTTAGATTAATTACCTAGAGATCCACTTTATTTGAGTTTTGTTAAGCGATTTAGTGGATTTAAGTGAAACGCTGGTCCATGATCTTTACCCCTTAGGAAACTCTCTTTCTCATCCATTGCTTAGTACTTGGTTATTACACCTTGTTCACTGCACTTAATTTCTATTGTTCTATTACTTTCGAATTTCTCAAGTACGTTAATCTTTTGCTTAGTTGACTGTTATTTTCGTTTTCTGTTGTTTCATCATTTAGGTTGATAGATAACAAATCATTTATCTAATTTGGCTTTAATTAGAGTAGTCTATCATATTCTGATTGCTAGTTACACTCCCACTTGGACTAATACCTATTATAGTACATCGATATCTTAGTGTCAAAGTATCTGAAAACTAGAGTAAAATCATGTTATCAAATTGGCACTGTTGCTAATTGGGTTTTTGTTAGCTACATTTAGACTTTTATATTTTCTAAGATCAAATTCTTTTTCTTCCACTTTAGTCACTAACATGTGGTTCTATTTCAGGTGATTCTGCAACTCCGTTATTCAACTTGACCCTACCGCTCGAGTTGAATTCACTTGTTGCATGCATACACGCTCTAAAGCCAGTTAAAACTTCTTAGTTTATGCGATAACATCGACCGACTCCCACGTGAGTTGAGAAAGCAGGGAAACTGTCTCCACTTTGATCTAGAAAACATAATGTCAGTGTATCACCCAGAAGCATCAAATACACATCATCTGCCCCAAGACTTTCTTTCATTTGGACCTCACCAGAGCGATACAAAAGCGGTACAATTGTTGTCATTCTAAACAATAATTTTGAGATCAAAAGCGGTATTTCCATGATTCAAAACAACAAATTTCATGGGCTATCAGCTGAGGATCCCCTGGACAATCTAGATGAATTCGAGAGGCTCTGTGATATAATTAAAATCAATGGAGTCAACAAGGATGTCTTGAAGCTTTGCTTGTTTCGGTTCTCATTAGGAGACAAAGCACGCGTCTGGGAGAAGCACATACCTACATGCACTATCACTTCATGGGATGAATGTATTTCTAACCAAGTACTTCTCCACCTCAAGAATTATAAAATTCCGGAATGAAATTTCCAGCTTTGCACAAAAGAATGGCAAATCATTCTCTGAAGCCTGGGAACGGTTCAAAATGTACGAATCTTAGTGTCTTCATTATGGCTTTAGCACTGAGTCTTTACTCAGCACCTTCTATCGAGGAGTTCATCCAAAAATTCGTATGCTAATGGAAATTTCTACAACAAAGATGTTGAAGAAGATTGGGAACTAGTGGAGAATTTAGTGCAAGCAGATGGTCAGTACAACGAAGAATACAATACAACTGTGAATGGTACAATTACTCTGTCAAGAGGAACTCGAGGAGGAAGATGATCAGGTTGAGGAAGTCAGCTTTGTTCAAAATTAGGGAGGTGGATACAAACCCTACAACACTTATAAGAAGCATCCAAACATCTCTTACAGAAGCACCAACATTACTAACCCACAAGACCATGTATGCCCACCCAAGCAACAACATGGATTACACAAAGCCTACGTTCTTAAACAGCAGTACCACCACAATTTTCAACCCGCTCCTACAGTGCCGCCATGATATGAATCTCCAGCTTTGCATGCTCCTCAACAAGCAATTGTGGTCATGGATATTCAGCAAAAGCTATTAAAGGGTCAGGCAACAACATCTACTGAGCGCACCAAGAAATCCACTGATGTGCATTCCAAGATTGATGCATATCATTATGATCTAAATTGTAAGTATGAAACGTTGAATGCTATGCTCAAGTTTCTCGAGAATTAACAAATCTCTTATTCTGATATAAAGACAATCGAGCAACCATCTAAGAAAGCGGTTCAAAACCCAAAGGATTATCATGCTAGCGCCATTACTCTCAGAAGTGGATGTGAGTTGTTGAGTCGTGCAGAGAGTGTTAAGGATATAGAGGACAATAAAGCTCAAGAGGGGGAGGATAACCTAATCAAGGATAACGATGAAAGTCAACTCGACTAAAAACAGTGAACCGTTTATTATTTCGCCTTATAAAACTCAATTACCATTCCTACTGAGGTTTAAGAATGAGGTTGCTGAGAAGTACAAAGTGCTATTTGATATGCAAATTCAAGGCATTCAGCTCACGTTTCCAATACTGAAAGATGCGATCTAGGAAATAACAAAAAAGTTTAAAGGTATGGTAGTGCTCACTCACAAAATTAGTGCCATCATTCAAAGGAAAGTAGTACCAAAGAAACTTGGTGATCCTGGAACTTTCACAATACCTTGCTCACTTGGACCCTTATCCTTTTGTAACTGTTTATGTGATCCTGGTGCATTAATAAGCCTCATGCCATTTTCAGTTGCAAAGAGATTATGTTTCAGCGACTACAAATCTATATCTTTGGTTCTAGCAACTAGGTCGGTGAGAATTCCTCACAACATCTTAGATGATCTTCTTGTGAAGGTTAGAGGAGTTGAGATATCAACTGACTTTGTCGTCTAGGATATGGATGATGAACCTAAGGATCCGCTACTTTTCGGAAAACCCTTCTTAACTACTGCTGGTGTAGTCACTGATGTTCAACAAGTAGAAATCAAGCTTAACTTGGGAAAGGACTTCAAAATGAAGTTTAACATCAATGAGGTGATTCAGAAGTTAACCTTTGAGGGTCAGATGTTCTCGATTTAGGAAATAGATTCCCTGGCTAATGAATTATTAAAGGTATTGGCAGCAGAAGATCACTTGCAAGTTGCTTTGACCAAACAAACTGCAGAAGGATATTTGAGAATGGAAGCTGGATGTTATAGAAAGCTTCTAGATGTGCATAAGCCAGTTAAGAGTTTAGTTGTGACTGAAGAGTTGTCTGACACAAGTTCTGAGGATAAAGCGATAACTATGGAAGGATCAATTTCAACAATGACAACAACTGCACCATATCCGAGCCGTAGACTCGAGGTGCAATAGGTCGAGTATACTCCTTCAACAGTTGATGATGACTTGTTTGAGCTCAAAGCTTCTAAAGTGGAATTGAAACCACATCCCGCTATAGGTTTGTTTACGCTCTAACTGCATTTATCCTCTCATTGTAAATGATGCTTGAATGGTGATGAGTTAAAAATGCGGTTAACTGAACTGAAAAAGTTTAGGAGAGCAATAAGTTATTCTCTATCTGACATTTATCACCTAGTTTTTGCACTCATATGATTCATCTTGAAAATGAATCATATTCAAGAATTGAGCCTCAAAGAAGGTTGAATCTGAATCTGAAGGAAGTTGTGAAAAAGGAAATTCTTAAGTTACTATATGTTGATGTTAATTATCCAAATTCTGATAGCAAGTGAGTTTCACCAGTTCATTGTGTCCCTAAAAAGGCAGGAATTACTGTTGTTAGGAATGAGAAAAATGAATTGATCCCCACTCGAACTATCACTGCCATATAATGTGTGTTGATTATAGGATGTTGAATTTGTCATCTAGGAAAGGTCATTTTCCACTTCCTTTTATTGGTCAAATGGTAGAACGCTTAGCTAATCACAAATACTACTTGTTTCTAGATGGGTATAGTGGATTCTTTCAAATCTCTACACACCCTGATGACCAAGAAAAAACCATTTTTACTTGTCCTTATGGAAAATTTGCATATAGAAAAATGTCATTTGGTTTATGCATTGCTCTTGCTACCTTCCAACGCTGCATGACTTCTATTATTTGTCGAATCTGTGCATGGTACTTAGCAAGTGTGTGGAAACTAATCTGGTGCTGAAGTGGGAGAACTATCATTTCATGGTCACAAAATTAAAGAAAAGGGTATTGAGGTTGATCAAGCTAAATTTAAAGTCATGGGTATTGGACCCTCCCGTTTGAAACTACGTGCGACACAAGTGATTATGCAGTGGGAGCAATTCTGGGTCAGAGGAAAGACAAGAAGTTGAATGTGATCTATTAAACAAGCATGATACTTAATAATGCCCAAGTCAAGTACGCAACAACTGAAAATGAACTTCTGGCAGTGGTCTTCGCATTTGAGAAATTTAGGTCATATTTGGTTGGATCCAAGGTGATTATGCATACAAATCATGCGGCTCTAAAGTACCTAATGAAGAAAAAGGATGTTAAGGCCATATTACTAAGGTGGATACCATTACTACAAGAATTTGACAAACCTGGAGTTAAGAATGAAGTAGTTGATCACCTATTATCGCGGATGATGATAGAAGATTCGATCACGATTGATGACTACATGCCAAATGAGCAACTCATGTCACTTAAAAGAGTAAAACTCGAGTCCATAATATTCACCCATACTCCAACTTTGAGTCGCAAGTAAACGAATATAGCCTAACATTCTTGGAGATTTGTCACAAAATCAGTGGGTAAGCTAGCTAAAACTGCTCTACCTTGGTATGCAGATTTTATCAACTACCTTGTTGTTGATGAAGTGCCGAAGGGCCTTGATTCCTATCAGAGGAAGAAAATTTTCAGAGATGTGATCATTACTTCTGGGATGAATCATATCTATACAAAAAGGATATGATTGATTGTTTGGAAGGTGCAATTCAAAGGAAGAAGTTTCGAGAGTCTCAGAGCACTGTCATGGTTCAATGTACGGTGGTTATTTTGTCATATTCAATACGGTTCATAAGATTTTCAAAGGTGGGTTATCGTGTCCAACTATGTTTAGAGGACACTCAAACATTTATCCCCAAGTGTGATCCTTATCAAAGGAAGGAGCAACATCAGCAAGAGGAACGTAATGCCACATAATCCACTTCTTGAGATTGAGGTGTTTGGAGTGTTAGGGATAGATTTTATGGGCGTGCAACCCATCATCACATTGAAACAATTATACTCTGGTAGCAGTCAACTACGTCTCTAAGTGGGTTGAGGCAATAACATACCCAACAAATGATGCTAAAGTAGTATTCAAAAGCATCATCTTTCAAAGTTTGGTGTTCTAAAGAGTTGTGATAAGTGATGATGGTTCTCAATTTATCAACTAAGTGCTTGAAAACTTATTGAAGAACCATAGGGTTAAAAACAAGTTGGCGACTCCATATCACCCTCAAACCAGCGGACAAGTGGAAGTATCTAACAAATAGATCAAAACCATTTTAGCTAGAATTATCGAATTTTCCGGGCAATCAAATTAGATGACACATAGTGTCTTTACATGATAGCTTTCAAAACTCCAATTACAAGAACTTTATTTCAGCTATTGTATGGTAAGTCATGTCATCTGCCGTAGAGATAAAGTACAAAGCACTGTGGACAGCGAAATTCCTGAATTTTGATCTAAAACTGCTTAGGAAAAAAGGTTTATGGATCTACATGAGTTTGGAGAAATCAGACTTGAAGCCTATGAAAGTTCAAAGGTTTACAAGGAGACGACTAAAGCCTTTAATGACAAGAGGATTGCACCAAAGAGGATCACATTTTATGATCAGGTGCTGCTATTAAACTCGAGACTAAAGTTGTTTCATGGAAAGTTGAAGTCAAGATGGTCTAGTCCCTTCACGGTTACAGAAGTCTTACGATATGGAACTATAATTTTGATCAACAAAGATGGTGAAGACTTCACTGTGAATGGTCAGAGGTAAAGCCTTACTTGGCTGGTGAGACTTAACCCGATGGAACTTTTGTTCTTCTCGATGAGCCACTCCATCTCTTAAGGGACTGAGGAGTCAAGCTCATGACTTTAAACAAGCTCACTTGGGAAGAAGTCTCATGTTATCCTTGTAGATATTTTCATTACGTTTACATTACATTTTAGCAATTTTCCCTTTGTTTCTTTTATTTTAAATTTGAATTTAAGGGAATCTGGTGAGCTAAGTTTCAACCCCGACCTTGACAGCTAAGTGGTAAAGTGAATTGAGTGGGTTGTGCAGTAATCTGGTGAGCAAGGGTCGTGAACTGAGTGATTTGAGACAAAAGATGTCCCCCCATCTTGTCACTAGCATATCTTATGTCGCCCTATGCTCACGAGAAAGCATTTTCCTTGCGTCTGCACTGGCCATGAGTCATTCTCTACTTTTAAATTTTCACTATCCTAAATCAACTTTTATTCATCACTTACAGCTTCTCTCCTCTTTCGTTGTAGAGAAATTTCCATCCAAGTGCGAACCACCGTTACCCTTATATTGATTCTTTTGTTGTGACGACCATTGATCCGAGACAACGTCTGAGTTGTAGCCAAAGATGTATGTGACTCTAGCCGTTGTCTGAGTCAAATCACCGATGTTTAGCTACTGCCATTCTGAAGAGCCGCTCGTAAACAACCACTGCTAAGACGACCTAACCTGCTTAATTGAGTCCCACACACCGCCAAGCCAACCTCACTTGTGTAACTGAGTCTCGTATGACTTAATAAATCACCACCTTTCTTGACTACACTTGCTTGTTTGAGTCCCGCATGCCACCAACTGACCTCACCTGGGCAATGGGTTCCATATCGTTTCATCAACAATTCGTTGTATTATTCTTTGTCGTGAGTGAATATGAGGAGGTGTAACGACTATTTTTCAAGGAGAAGTATAGTATGCTCGATGGCAGAAGGATCTCCAATAAGTGTTGAAGACGACAATTGGATTTAAGATCTTATGCAGAGGCGAGAAGAGATCCGTAGAGTGAAAAGTGTTCGCGAAGACCCGGATGAGGATGAGATGTCAGTCAGATATGAAACTTTGGGTGAGAGAGCTGACGGTGAGACGACTTTGAGTGTGAAGGAGAACCCTGAAAGGTTAACTCATAAGGCAGCAATTCTCGCTTTTGACAAATGACAGTGGGAGGTACAAGATAACATTTATTAGGCAACGATGGTTAAGTTTAGGATTTCAAAGGATGTTGACTTCATGCTGCAATCGTGTGGATTAACACAGTTTGTATCCAATGTTTGGGAATTGTATCAAAAGGAAACCATTCAGTTTTCTCGCGTTAGTCACATTGAACGAGTATTCCAGTAAGAAAGAGTGGTTGAAGCGCATAGGTGGATTCAGCGAACAAACATTTAAAGTCAACAACAGAAAGTGTTTTGTTCACGGTAAAACAGTCTGAAGAGCTTTTCAAACTTCTTACTTGATATTCCTCATATTTTGTAGGTTTTGAGCTCATTATTATAGTTATATTTGGGAAACTCGTTTATGTTTTATTGAGATTTCAGTTTAAAAACATTCAGAGTTGGAATCATGTTTGAAGGTGGACTTTAGAGAGGTTTGAAACATTTTCCGGCATTCTCCATGAAGGGAAAGACCGATCGATCTACCAAGGATCGATCGATTAAAGATCTGAGAGGATTATGCACACGATCCTCTTTATTTCTGTTAATGCAATTTCAGTTTCAGTTCATCATGATTTGCTTTATTCATTTTTCTATGTCTGAGTAGATCTTAGATCGATTGTAGGGATTCTAGGGTTTTAGAATTCACTGTTGGGGAACAAATAGGATTAATGAGTAGATGATTCTCCTTCTAATACTCGAAACTAATGCATAGATTAGCCTGATCACCTAGTCAATGATTTTAGGTTGTTAACTTTCCAGAAGATTGTTAAGAATTAGAACTAGGTTAGAAGAGCAATTCCTTCACTACCAACGAGAGTTGATGCTAAGTTGGATTGTGGGTAATTGAACCTAAACGACAAAGCTTATCTGTAATCTGAAACCAACGAGAGTTAGGACCTTCAGGTTATTAGTAGAGGGGTAGATTCAACGAGAGTTGGTTTACCTTTATTTATGTTCAATCCGAGAATAAGATTAGAGTAGTTCCTGAATAGTTTCCCTGACAAGAATTCTAATTCCCGAATGAATACCCGACATCCGATTACTTTAATTATTTGATTACAATCACATTTAAGTTGTTAGAATTCACTTCCTTCATTTGATTGATATAGCTTGCGATTCAATAGAAATTGAGAGTGTAACTTGGTTCTTCGTGGATTCGATCACTAAATACTATTTCGTTTGATGTGCACCTGCAGTATGATATAGGGTTAAAACTTGTTGTATCACCTACTTCCGCAGACTCGATATTGTTTATGATATAAAATGACTGGCTCATTTGTGGTAAGTGATAGCGGGTCCAACATCGTATAGCCCTTCCAACAACAAATGTGGGAATATCAGAAATCCTGCAATTCACTACTTCCATTGGGCAGTTGCCGACACCAGCTTTGCTAGAAACGAGTTGGGATATATACGCTTAACAGAATTAGAGATTATTGACAAAACTTTCATCCAGATTCTTAATAACACTGCTATCTAAAGAAAGATGTTTAAGGGAGAGGCGAATGGCG
The DNA here is from genome assembly GCA_023374145.1 of Lepidium sativum. NCBI lineage: Eukaryota > Viridiplantae > Streptophyta > Magnoliopsida > Brassicales > Brassicaceae > Lepidium > Lepidium sativum. The sequence continues at coordinate 7,584 of JAKUCM010008687.1, read as the reverse complement.
TTGGGTTTTTAAAAGCATTAATAAAACATCTCACATTCTACGGAGGATAGGCATCACGATTATATGATTCTTGAAGCATGCAATGCCCCGTTCAAGACAAAGACAATCCCTCCGACATGGATTGACATGACGTACATTCAGAAAATTTGATTCCTAGTATGAGCACCGCATGGAGGGACCTGGTTTTACAAGTTCGCTTACTTGAAAAAGGGAAAGGGCTCGAATATAACACTGACAAATGTGGAATGTACCTCACTTGGAACAGAGGGTAACATGGCTTTCATTCCTCCGGAAGGAGTCCTCTTTGGAAACCGCACCCACTCAAAAATCAAGAGCTGAGACAAAAATCTCAAGAGCGGAGACAAGAATCTCAAGAGAGGAAACAAGAACCAACATAGCGGTCAAACAAAGCACCATAGTGCTTTTACTTTGACGAGTACACAAGGCCGCAAATGAACAAGGTAGTGGCAACCACTCATAAAAACCTCAGTCTTGTGAAAAGATTTTGTAAGATGACCAATAAAGAAATGATGACACGAGATGCACAATTTTGTTCCAGCTCTCGCAGAGAAAGCGACTAGGTCCCTCCAGAAGTCAAACAATCCGCGTCAACCACGCGAGAAGTCAGAGGGTGCTCATCATCATAGTAACCTCGATGTGCATCATCATATATTGAGTGATCAATGCCTTCTCAACAACTTCACGGGGTGGTTCCACAATCTTTTCACTTTGATCTAAACATGCTTACTCAACCTGAGCCAACAGTCGAACTTCGGGTCGAGCAATATAACTACGCCGCTGAAATAACCCCAGAGTTACACCTGGAGTTATGTTGTGAATTGCCACTTCAAAGGATCATCCATTAACCCTTGACGGAAGCGAAGCGAAAGCTCCATTTGGCGACACGAGGAAAGGGAAGTAGAACCGCAAGCTTTCCAACCGCAAGTTTCCTAACCGCCGACAAAAATGAATTTTTTAGACCCTCTAGGGTCAACTTCGAGCTTCTTCAACTTCTCCTTACCGCTGGAACAACAACAAGAACCACAACCCCAAGACGATATAATGGATGTGGATCCAGGGGATTGGTATCTCTTCCCGTGAGGTAACAAATTTTAACTCCCTCTATATATATTTCTGCATCGTTTACTCTGTTTTGTTTGTCTGGGATTCTCTTTCAGACTTCTATTACATAAGGGAGGACTGTGTAGTTTAATTAAATCAAAAATAGTTTTAAATGTGTATAACTGTTTCTTAACTAAAAGTTTTAAGAATCCTAAAGAAACTATGACGTGTCACTCTTTCGTTGGTGGAAAGCTTTTGGCCGAAAAAGTCACTGTCTTTCTTCTCATTTCGAATTTTGTGGAAGACATTTTTTTCTCTCTTCAATGAGAATGATGTTGGCGATCAAGGCAGCTCAGCTTAGTCTTAAAACCACCTGTATCGAGAAGTGAGGTACTCTCGCTGGTACTTGTCTCAACGTCAGGTGTATTCCCTCGAAGATCAGTTTTGAATAATTTTCTCTCGTTTTTCATTTGTTTTGTTGATCAATCACTAAGATTTGATCTGTTTTTTTGTTAATGAATCAATTAGAGAGTTAAAACTATTGTCTTTCTAATGATTCTTATGGCATGATGCCATTTGCTTGGGGCACTTATTTCATGACTATTGAATTCTGGATTTTCATATTCTTGGTTTCATGGAAATAAAATGAAGTCACTGATGGAAACTTTGGCTATATTTAAATTGTGATTTATGTAATTTGTATCATAGCTTAGTCAGAAAAACCATAATTTGTGATTTAGTATATAAGCTAGTAGTGTTAGATGATCTAATTGTATTGCTTTTTGTTCGATATGAAAAGTTTTCTCCGGGACTTTAGCTCTGATAAATCTTTGATGATTTTATTAGTTTTTGCACCTGATACTTGGGACATGATGTAGCCATATACTCTTCATGTCACACACTCAATCTCGTCCTAATAAACAACTGAAGTTTATCGTTTAAAGAATAGTTCTTTCTTTTTTTTGTAGGCTTGGAAAACTGAGAGGCATAAAGAAATCATAAAACCAGGAAGTGTAAGCAGTGGTTTTGAAGATCTTAGTGTACTACAATGTTTTAAGTGAAACTATAATCTCTGCTTTTTTGCTTTCAGGTAGTTACAAGATCTGATGTAATAAGACTAATGGATTCTTTAAGCTTTGAAAATTGTCTAAATTGGGCTTTTAGTTCATTATGAATTGTTCTAGAGGGGAAAAACTAGTTGTTTGTTATGCGGCTACAAAGAGTTCAGTTATACTATGTCTTGAGAATCTAATCGACATTGTGAGTTGTTTTTCTTTCAACAATCTGTTGTGATGCCTTAACTGAAGATGACAAATCTACTCCATTTTCGGGTTCAGTGCAATTACGAACCAAGCAAGTGTCCGCATGTATTAAGAATGGGAAAGACAAATCCATTTTTCTGAGTCTGGTGCAGAGGAGTCAATTGTTTCTTGATCCTATTATGGTTATGTTTTAAAGGAACTTGTCTCTATCTGAATGTGAAGAAAGGAGAATGAAGCGGTTATGTTTCAAGTGTGATGGTCCTTTCTCTCCTAAGCATAAATGTCTATTGAGTGAATTGCAGGTGTTGTTATTGGTTGATGACTGTGAGTTGTTGTTGGGTAGTGAGAATCATGGAAACAATTATGAGAAAGAAATTTTGCTGACACCAAAGCGTTGCCAGCTTTCTGGGAGTGTAGTTTTAGGTGAAGATTCTCCAACAACAACAAAGTTGAGAGGTTGTTTTGGTACAGTGGAGTTTGTTGTCATTCTGGATATCGAGTATACTCTCAATTTTATCACTCCTGCTGCGTTTAAGAAGGCTATGTTGAAGCCAAATTTGATGTCCAAATGCTGAGTTTCACTTGGTAATGGTGTAGTGGTCAAGGGATTTGGGGTCTATACTTGATAAGAGACAGTACACTACAAGAGAACATGAGTTTTACAACTCTCATTTTCGTCCCTAAAGCGTTGTAAATGACTTTTACAACGTATTAGGGACGCCACGTGAAACGTCGTGTCTTGCACGTCGTAAGGCATAAAACATTGTAAAAATGTTGTAAAAGTTAACAACGCAATAAAAACGTTGTTAAAACGTCGTAAAATGGGAGTTGTAAAAACGTAGTAAATGTAGTAGTACGTTGTAAACTCGATGCCAAAATATACGTTGTAAGTTGATTGTAAACTTAGCAAGTAACTTACAACGTTTAGTTTACAACTAATTAGAGTCGAATTTTTTTACAACGTATTAAAGTCGAAATCTTTACAACTAAGTAAAGACGAAAATTTTACAACTACTTAAAGTTGAAATTGTTTACAACTACTTAAAGATGAAAATTGTTTACAACTATTTAAAGACGAAACAATTTACAACTACTTAGGGACTAAAATTTGTTATGTATTTTTTTATTAAAAGTGTGAAATTTAATTTTTTGTATTTAAAATAAAAATATGAAATGATTAAAATAAAATTATAATATAAAATATATAATTAAAATGTTTTTACAAAATTTAATTACAAATTACAAAATATTTAACGAAGTAATTCGTCGAACATGTCAGAGCTACGGTCGTCCTGATCTTCAGCCACCCGCTCGTTCAAATTGACCTCGACATTCTCCGTAGGCCTAATCCCGAGGTTGCGACGTCTAAGCTCCAAAGCCGCAGATGCATGTGGATTGCCCGCAACCAAAATATCCATCATGGATTCCATGGCTGCGAATTTCTCATCCGTCGTTTGCTTTAGCGAAGCAATTTCCGCACGAGATTCTGGCAACTGAGTACGGAGTGAGTTTTCGCCAATCCAGTTAGAAGTGACTCTCTGGACATCTTGGGCGGATCCTATGCCAATAATCTGTCCCTTTTTAGTTGGAGCGATCTACAAAAAAGATTTGTCAGGGAAAAAATATTATTTAAATTAAAGTATTTAATTTAATACCTGCTTATAAATTGCGTTGATCTCTGGAGCACTCAATTGGACTGGAGTACCGTCGGTGGATTCCTGGGAAAGCTGCGTTTGACGCTCCTGAACCGCAGCTTCAACCTATCTATGTAGCAGCTCACAACGTGGATCGACGAAGACGCCATATTTCTTCTTATGGGTTGCGGCATAGAGTTCTGGAAACGTAGGAATCTGTCCAGTTTTTTCCGCCGAATAAAATTCAATTTTTAATTAAATATTAATTTATGTTAATAAATATTATAAATGAAAAAAAATTATTTTAAAAAATACTTACGATTTGTATTGCCACTCCGCCAAAAGGCATTTGGCCTGCAGTGTGCGGCATTGCGACTGGTAAGCCGTCGGGCCCAATCGTCTTTCGGGAGGCGGAACACTGAGCAGCTCTCCTCACAGCTACAGGGTCTACCCAGTAGTTCTTCAGTCCATCCCAACAAGCGTTGGTCATGAATTTGGGTTTCCCGGCATCTCCCACTCGGTTTTCCAGTCCGCGACTGTGTTAATGAGCCGCTTCATGGCTTTGCGGTTGAACTCATGTCGGACAGTCTCGTTGATAGAGACGTCCCAATTCCAACGTTGCTAGTAGTTTTAATAATTAATTAATATTTAATATATATTATAGTATGTTGAATAATAAAAATTAATGAAAAAAAAAATTACCGCAAAAATCTTGAACCACATTATGCGAATGTAATGAGGTGTTGATTTCCAATTTGGAGTCGCCTCTACGAAATAACTTTTGATGCATTCCGTGATGCTACGTCCCACTTTGCTATCAATACCGAACCTGAAATTTTTTTAATATATATTATTATTTATTTAATTATAAATGCTTTAATTTAGTATGTAAATTAAACTAAATATGTACCAATAGGTTCCAGTTGGACGATCGACGTGTAGATGCGGCAAATTCTCACGGTTTGGTGCCACGAGAATATCCTCAACCTGGTACTGCGCGTAAGGTGCATCAGGCGGCACCAAGAGGTCTGGATGGACCGCAACATTCATCGGAGGGAGATCTACGACCACTTCTGGTGCTGGAGAAATATGTGGGGGTGTATGACTCTGATGATGTGACTGCGACTGTGTCTCTGGTACAGCCGAGGAAGTAGAAGATGATGCGGTGCCGTGCAGTATGTCACTGTAATGGACACGGCGTGTATGCTTCCGGGGTGCCATAATTTGTACCTACAAAACGATGTTTCGTTAATTAGACGTTGGATACTACTAAATAATATATAAACCCTAAATTCTAAATTTCGTACCTACTACATCATTTCTAAACAACCTACATAATTTTAAATCCTAAATTTGCAAAAAAAAAAAAATTTGTAGAGAGAAGGGAGAGAGGGATACCTTAGAGAGAGAATGTGGAATGGAGAATGATGGAATAATGTTGCAAAATTGGTGATGTATTTATAGGGAAAAGGTGGAGTTGTAAACGAGTTGGGAATTCATGAAACGTCGTGATAGAGTTGTAAATTTAGGGACGAATTTACAACGTTTTCGATGTAAAGAAGTTGGCAAATGTTTATTTAATGTATCACTATGGTACAATTCATTGAGACGTTATGTTTAATTCAAATACCCGTTACGCAAATCAAAGAAACGTCGTAAAGACGTTGGCGAACCAAAACGTCGTAAAGACGTTGCTAGTTGCCAACGTCCTTACGACGTTTCGATAAAAACGTCGTAAAGACGTTGGCAACTAGCAACGTCCTTACGACGTTTCTGGTCGCCAACGACTTTACGACGTTTAGTTTTTTTTTTTTACTTTTTAACATTTGTAAATTTTGTATAATTTATATCATACTCTTATAATTTAAATCATACTCTTGTATAATTATAAGAGTATGATTTAAATTATACAAAATTTACAAATGTTAAAAAGTAAAAAAAAAAAAACATGGTGCAAAGTAGTATGATGTGAAATGCGACGTTTCTTCTGTGAGGCTACCAGCAACGATTGACCCTTCGACTTTTGACAGGTTCTTTGCTTTGCCCTTAAGCGTTTTCATAAAACATTCAAATGGGTACATTCATCGAAAATGAACAGGTCCTGCTAGGAGTGCTTCGTGAGGAAGGTGCACTGGCAGATGTTCCATAAAATCGAAGAACGAAGGAGGGAAAATCTTCTCTAAGTTGCACAACAATAGCGGTATATTTTTTGAAAGTTGTTCCAAACCTTCTACTGTGATTGCCCGTGCACTCAAATCTCTAAAAAAATCTCTAATACCTACAATATAAGAGTTATATACATATGTTTATATTCATTACTATAGTATGTTAAACAAATACCTGCAAGTGCTTCATGTACATTTTTTGGAAGCAACTCCGCCAAAGCAAAGGGTAGTAGTCGTTGCATGAACACATGACAATCATAACTTTTCATCCCTGTAAACTTTTGCCCTTGCTCAACACATCTTGAGAGATTTGAAACATACCCATCAGGAAACTTCACCTCTGATGACACCCAATTGAATAATGTCGTTTTCGCCTCAAATGACAACCTAAATATCGGAACTGGAATTTTACCGTCACTTTTGATATGCAACTCACTCCTTGAACAAATAGCTGGTAAGTCTAAACGTGAATTCCTGTTATCCTTTTTCCTACCAGCCACGTTCAAAATCGTATGCATGATATTCTCAAAAAAATTCTTCTCGATGTGCATCACATCCAAATTATGTCGAATCAACAAATCTTTCCAATATGGCAGCTCCCAAAATATACTCTTCCTATGCCAATTATGATGCCGTCCGTAATAATCCGGCATATTATTAGAAACGTGCCAATTACCCCCTCCAGGAGCAGTAGCCAAAGCTCCATAATAATCCATATTTGCTTCGATCTCCTCTCCTGATAGATACAATGGTGGGGGATCCTTTACCTTAACTTTACTCCTGAATAGAGTCGTGTTCCTTCGGTAAGGATGGTGAATTGGCAGAAATCGACGATGACAATCAAACCAAGACGTCTTCCTACCATGCTTCAGTTGGAATGCATCTATTCTCGCAAGGCAATATGGGCAAGCCAATCTCCCATGTGTTGTCCAACAATATAACATTCCGTACGCAGGGAAGTCACTTATCGTCCACATAAGTACCACCTTCATCGTAAAATTTTTTTGGGCAGAACAATCATATGCTCGAAACCCCATGCATCCATAACTGTTTCAGCTCATGAATCAAAGGTTGCAAAAACACGTCAAGAGACCGTTTCGGATGATTAGGACCAGGTACAAGTATCCTTAGGAATAAAAATTCTTTTTCCATGCACATTCCAGGAGGAAGGTTATAAGGCGTGAGGATTACTGGCCACATAGAATATTGTCTACCAGACATTCCAAACGGACTAAAACCATCGGTGCATAGAGCAATATAAGCATTCCTAATATTCCTAGCAAAATCTTTGTGTACCGTATTAAAATGTTTCCACGCCTTTGCATCTGAAGGATGATTAATCTCGCCTTCTGTCTGTGAATGTTCTGCATGCCATCTCATCACAGCTGCTGTCTTCTCCGACTGATATAACCTCTTCAATCTATCAGTTATTGGCAAATACCACATCCGTTGATACAGAAC
>JAKUCM010008686.1:0-26546 GCA_023374145.1 Lepidium sativum | reverse complement strand
GATGGCCCCTCGATGATGTCTGAATCTATACACAGAAAAAAGAAAGTACAGCGCACTTAGTTATGAAAAGAAATTCTTACAGTTATGTGTTTGCATGGCATTGAAGGATTCAAAAATGGATTAGCACAGAGCATTAAAGGAAAATTTCTTCTCTCCCATCTTATCTTATTGAATTACCTGGACTCGACTCAATGACTCTGGACTGAAGGTAATCTTTAAGCACTGGTTTTTCACGAGGCATTACCACTCCCGTAAAAGCAATTATGATGATGTAATTACCTAAAACAATCAAGCATTTTAATTAGATAATAATTGGAAAGCATGTAAAACAGGGTATATATATTTATGAATAGATACCCTTAAAATTCCCCATCACTTGGAGAAGGTTAGTCCCATATTTCAGTTGTGCAGTAACATTTGTAGGGAGTTGAGGCCCAGTATCCTGGTTAAAAAAAACTATTGTAAGCAAATTCACATGCACATAACTACGACGGATAAATAAAATTCCCATTAAAAGTCATACTGCACAAACCATTGCGATATTAACTCTCTTCTCGACCCCTTTTCCATTTAACAGAAAGCTGCAATTTTCATACGTAAGCCAGGAAGGTTAACATCATATATTATGTGAGGGAAAATAGCTACTAGGAAGAAATCTCATACCTAACTTCTGGAGGATTTACAATACACGCAGACGTGTCTGTCTTATCTGTCTGAGCAACAAATAACCGCTGAGAGCAAATAAGAATCTGAAGTAAGTGAAATTATATGCTAACCAAGGAGCAAGACATCAAATGGAACTGGTAGCTACAATACAAACAATGGTCAAATTTTCATGTCGTAAGTAAGAAAATACATGCAACACCTAATTGCACAGATAAAATAGAATTCAATATGGACAGATCCAAAATAGATATTGAATGACTAACAAATGAGCTATACATACAATTTTCTCTTGGGTAGAATGTGGCATATTCTTTGAGATATGAAAATCATGCGCCAAAATTGTATAGCCAGCCTGTCATGCGAGGAAAGCCAAAACAGAAGACACGCTCACCTTCACTTCAAGAGATAGAATACTAGAAATAGATGTTTAAAACAGAAGACACGCTCACCTTCACTTCAAGAGAAACAAGAACATGCCCAAGCTTCACAAACGGATAAAACCTGATATCAGAAAATAAAAGTTATTCAACGCTTAGATTTCTATCTACTGAATACCAATGCTAGCTTGTGACAATATATTCAAGCTCCTCACCAATTACTAGAGCAAAATCAATTCTGTCAATCCACAAAGCCACATGTCATAAAGGACAAGCAAAACCTACCTCTCCATGATCTGTGAAAATAGACTGCCGGGACTATTAATAACAGGGTAAGTACTTCCAGAACTCCCAAAATCTTTCCTTAACTGAAAAAAGAGGAAAGCATTAGTACAATATCCTCATGGTCCAAAAACAATTGCTATCAGATTTATGCCAGGATTCGGAAGAAGAGAGACCTCATCAGCAAGAACGATAAGTTCTTGACTCTCGCTATCTGAAAACCATCCCAGCTGACAAGCATGCTGTGACAGTAACAAAAACCAAGCATGGTATGTCAAAAGAGTTACATTTGATGATATGATAAAGTGGAAACTTTTTTTTCTAAGTCATTCTCAATCGTATGAATCTTAACAAAAAAAATGGCATTCATTGTAAACCAGGAATATTAAACTTATGGAAACGTACTGACTCGGAGTCAGAGAACAAAAGCTTTCTGCAGGTTACTAATTTAAACACCACAAATGTCATTAACTCTTTTTTCTTCTGTTCTTACCTTTACTGAGATCATCAGAACCATAATCGCTGTCTTAGTGCACACATCATTCACATATCGGCACACCTACATCACATAACACAAACACTATCAGTACACTAACAATGGTCTATTAGTCCACATTTCTCTGTCCAGATTCAGCCACACTACACTAACTAAAATCGAAATATGACCTGTTTGAGCAACCCGGGAAACTCCTCAACCTTCCTTGGAATATCATTATTCGCTATAGCAAAATCAATGCCTCTGAACAGATGGTAAACAAATTCAGAAATCAAAACGGTCAGATTATTATAAAATAAATAACAAAAGAAAACCCAGATTAAAAACAAAGAGTATATTTTAATTGGATTGCAAGTTAATATCATATGTAATGTGATAACTTTAAATGTACTTAGCGAAAGAGATGCAGCAGATCTGAAACTCTTTAGTATCACTCTTCGCTGCAGCTTGAACTAGGAAACGTAACCGGTCCATCACCGACTCTAATCGGAAGGAATTGACCACTGAAGCTGCCATCTTTTCCGGTGAACCAAGTCCAGCTACTGGATCACCAGCCGCCTTAGTCATCGACTATGAATTTTACGAAATCAAATTTCTGATAAAGTAATTGGGGTTAATTGAAAAACCAAAGTTTCGCTGAGGAAGAAGAAGAAGAAGAAGTTTCTTCAAACAAGTGAAATGGGCTTAAAATAAGCCCATGGGCTTAAAATAGGCTTTATTTAATTATTGGGGTTTCCCGTACAATAAAATAGATGTTTATTAAGAGAACATTTGGTCTAACAACAAAACCAAAGCCATTGCTAAACCGGTATCAAAACCGTGATCAACAACTAAATCAAAAACATCTGAACCAAACCGGACTCCTTTGGTTCTGTCCTCTTTCCTTTTAATCTCCACCACTGTCCGGTTCGAAGGCACATGCAATATTTTACATGATTTACATTTGTAAGATCCTTTGATTATGTAAGAATTCTTTTTATCCAACGATCCTGAAAATACATATGCTAAAATGTCTGATTTGCTGCTCAATATATTCATCTTTAAGTTCTTCTTCATATACCAAATTGGGAACTTTGATATTTTTGGTTCTCCATTTGTATCCTTTGCTTCGTATATTCCCCAACTATCAATTATCGTAATTTTCTGTACAATATAAAGCAAAAGTTAACTACAAAATTGATCAATGATGTAATTTGATGAAATATTAAGTCAAATATATAATACTCGGAGACAGAATTAGTGGACGTCATTAGATGGAAAATTCATGATTACATGGAAATGGTCAAAGCTTTAATGCTGAATATTAATATGATATTTGCAATGAATATGACTGGTTATACGAAATTCTTGCCAATATAATTGTCTACATGCAGAATATTTATGTACTTCGTGACGTTATCGATTGTGGACGGTGCTGCAACTTGGTACCACTCAATCTTAATTTATAGTTTTATAAAATATATTATGTAATATCTTGTATACATAATATTTTCGTACATACATATTTTGATATATATCTTCAGTCAGTTATAAACAAAATATCTTCTACAAAATCGGCTTAATATGTTTATCAGCTGAATGAATTTTTCTACATCTAACGTATTTTTACTAATCATCAATTCTAACAGACGTTAGAAAATATATCCGACAGCAGTTTCTAGATTTGGTTGGTAATTTATAAGGTTTTAAGAATATTTAAAATTCATATTTTGTTGATACTTAGTATTCATAAAATCTTCATATCATACATAATTACATATTTTCAATCGGTTCAAAAATATTTCTACAAAAAAATCTATCTATAATCAAATTCTCCAAACTACAAACTCCATGGCGTGAGACTATGTGATGATTATCTATAATCAAATCTAATTAAAAACCTACATAATTAAAATTTTAATCAAAAACATTTTCTTTATTTTATAAAGCTTAAAAAACTAATTGAAAAACTCAAAACTTGTATAATTAACCTTGGTACGGTGCATGAGAAGGAGATCGTTTCCATCTTTATCCATGAGGACGAGTTCTTCGGGTCGGGTTCTCGCATAATTATCGACCCGGTAAATCAAATCTCCCTTCGAATCTATGACTGTGAATCCTTCACAACTCACCAAAAGAGACTTCCTCCAAACGGTGAGTGTTGTACAATCACTTCCACTCTCTGCGGTGGAGACGGCGGCTGTTGACTCCGGAGACGACGGAGCGTCATCGCCGTGGACTGACCTTGACCGATGCGTCAAGAAAGGGAACATGATCAGTTTTCGTTGTTCTTAATTTACCTTTTTTGTAAGAGTGTTAATGTTTTGTTAATTCTCAACACAATTATGGTAAGGTTAGGTATATGAAAGATATATATATAGATATATGTAGATCAGATCTGTATGTATGTGTTTGACTGTATGTTGATTGAGGAAAGATATTAATTTTGTCATATTATATTATTGTCTTAAAATCAAATATCCCACACTGCATTTTTGTCTTCTTCCTTAATACTTGCTGGAGTATATACACACGCATATATATATATATATATTTGAATCCAGCAATAATATTTTTCGATAGTATTTGTTAACAACAACATATAACTTCTGGTTTGTAGAATCGAAACTCATTATTGATGATTGTGGATATATATTGATAATGAACCCCTGAGGAACTCGCGTTTGAAGATATTGAATACAGGAAACTCGCGTCCGAAGAGGTTACATCCAAGAAGTTCGCATCCGAGGAACTTGCGCCCAAAACACTTGCATCTGATGAGTTTGCACCCAAAGAAATTTTTGGAGATACTCGCCACTTGAAAGTTTCTTCCGAACCAATGACCAGATCGAGGACCAGATGTTCAACAAAAGTCTCGGTCTACTCCTTAGACAAATTGAAAACAGCTTTGAGCCGCACACTTGTCCAACTTCCTTGGTTATGGTTCAAGTGGCTTAAGGGTTGGCAAAGAGAGGTGAAGAGGACATGTACTCTTTTCCCTCCTTGGATTTTTTTCATTGAATTTTATCTGTGACGGTTTTTAATGAGTCATGCACCACTTTGACATTTATTCTCTTTATCTAACATTGCTACTTTTTAGGCATTGATTTTATTTCACTTTATTGGCATATGTGTTACTTTTTTACTTTAATTGCATATGTGCTTATTTTTTACACATGTGTTTTTATTTCCATTTATTTCTTTCAAAAGTTATGTAGGGGTATGTCATTTACATTTCTTCATCTATTTAAGGACTTCAAATCCTCTTTAATACACATCAAACATTACCAAAAATCTCTCTTAACTCTTTAATCCGAAAAGTCTAACACCTTCTCAACTCTTTCTCTCCTTAGTGTGTCATATCTAAGTCGAGTTCAAGCATCGTATTCAAAGAGTCTTCCATTATTCCTCAAAGTACACTTCGTTCCATCTTTCCCCATTTTCCATCTCTATCTCGTTCATTCCATCTCGTCTTATCTGCTGCATCCGACTTCATCTTTTCGATAATCCCTCCTAATTTGTGACGTTGTGGGTTGTCAATCAAATCATATCTAGTATCCTATCAGTAATAATATTCAATGTTTTTTACAAAATAAAATAATACTTAATATTTTATTCTTTTCAGGGAATAGTGTTGAATTTCGTTTTAAAAAATTCTGGCTTAAAAGTAATCTCCAAATTTTATGGTCACTATCAAGTGGTTGAATACAAAAGAAAGCTGACTCTACAAAAAAACATGTGTGACTTTAGATCTCGCATATTTGACAACAATACTCATTTTGGTAAGCCAAAATTTTGAGCATCTACGTATTAATTTCTACTTTAATTTTCTTATAAATTTTTGTAAAGATAATATAGGCTCTTCTTTCTCATAATCCTATATGGATGATTTGTTCTAACTTTTTGGTCGAAATTAATCGTGGTTGATACTGATTGGATAGTGATCTACAGGTAATTAGTTTTGTCTTTGCCACGCATGGATTAAAGAATGAAAACATAACGTTTAATGCAAATATAAAAATGTATTACTGTATTAGGTAAGAACTTTTAGATTATGTTAAGGGTCCAAATTAAGCCACGTTAATGAAAATAAATTTGAGGTCGCCAAGAATCTCTGTATCAGTTTTTGTCTGCGAATCTCTCTTATCTAAAATAAATCTTTCATTTTCTTCATAAAGCTTGGTTAGGTAAAGGATAATTCTCTTCCACACGATTAGATATAAAGACAATAATTATAAACAATAAAATATAAATCACATAAATTAGCCGAAACTTCTATAATAAATAAATAAACTGATACACATTGTCAATATCTAACATTAAAAAAAATGATTTTTAATTATGTATGTTTATGAATGAAAATTCAAATTGAATTAGTTGATTTTGGGCAAATCGTATTGGAAAAGTACATATAAATAAGTGAGTTTTCATTGTCAAACCTGATTTTTGTTGATTTTTGGTTTGCAATTACGGAGTGATGTAGACACAGTGGAACACGTGTTGGACACGTGTCATGACTCTGCAGTTACTATGGGTCCCATGAAGTAATTTAGGTCTCAATTTATCAAATAGGTTCGAGAACTCGTGGGTTATAAATATGTTTTATTATTGAATTATAAAAATGTTATAGAAACAAGGTTTTATTATTATTGAATCAAAGATGGTTCAACTTATAAAAATGTTATAAAAAATCTTTAAGAGAAATCATCTTTTATTATTGAATTAATTTAAAAAATTACAATCTACCTTTGCAAAGAAGAATATTGTTTTCAGCAATTGTTTTTTTTTTGTAATGTTTTATATTAAAATATTGTGTCATGTATTCGTGAGTTTTATAGATGATTTAGATTATACTTGGAGTTTCGTTATATATAATCATATATAATGTATTGATTACTTATATACTATATAAATGATTAAGATGGTTTGCTATGTATATTATATTATTCAGTAACATAATAGTTAATTTTAATTTATAAACATTTAGTTTAATGTTGCTGTTTTATTAATTAATTAATTATATATATTAGATTAGCGGATTAATCTATTAAATTAGCGATATAATACAGTGCAGATTAAAGTTATTAGTGTACACAATAAGTTATAGTGGATCAATCCAGGTGTGTGAGTCCTTGACCTTCAAATTCATAATATCACCAAAACGGTTCGTTTCGGTAACTTTATCAATAAGTTAGGGCCTCATAATTAGGGCCCATTACTGATGAATCTGTAAACGGGCCCAACACTAATGGATCCTATCTGCCGACATCTAACGTTATCGCGTACGTTCACATCTTCATATTAATTAACGACCGTTAGTTCCACCGTGAACGTTTTACCTACTCAATGGACTGGATTGAGTTTTATAAATCAACGGATCAAATTGAATCTTAAGTACACGCTCTCTTTTATGTTCTGTCTCCGTGTTTCTCTCTCTCTCACTGTCTTCAAATTTTGAACCAGTAAAGTAAAGATTTTTAGGGTTTTTCTCGGAGGTTTCTAGAATCAACAATGGTGGAAGATCACAAGCACGAGGATTCAATCTTGGAGAAGATTGTTGAGAAAATGCATGGCCATGGTGACTCATCTTCAATTTCTGATTCCGACGACGATAAGAAATCGACATCTTCCTTCAAGTCAAAGATTTACCGACTCTTCGGAAGGGAAAAACCTCTTCATAATGTTCTCGGTGGCGGAAAACGTATTGATCTATCTCTCCCTTTCTTTAGACTAATCTCTGATTTTGCTAGATTTTGGTTTCTTATGAACTGATAAAACTAGTCGATTGAGTATCTTATATAGTCTACTTGTTTTTCTTTTAGATTTATTTTCTCCAAATAGAGTTTTAAGATTTCCAATGAAGCTAAAGTATAATTTGAATCATAAACTCTTAAGTCTTATACTTCAATTTCTGCTAATGTCGAACTTTTGCTGAATTCTTCTGAAAAACTCGGAAAGTGAAGCCATATAATTGAATGGTGGGTTATGTTGCTGCTCGAGTCTGAGATAGATAATGTGGAACGATTTCACTTGGTGCCATTGCTTATATGTGGATTCCTTGTTTGTTTGCATGTAGCTGCGGATATATTCCTTTGGAGGAACAAGAAGGTATCTGGTGGAGTCTTGGGTACTGTAACTGCGTCGTGGGTCTTATTCGAGTTAATTGAATACCATTTCCTCACTTTTCTCTGTCACTTCGCCATTCTCGCTCTTGCTGCATTGTTCTTGTGGTCGAATGCTTGTACCTTCATTCACAAGTAAGCTAATTAAAAACATACTTTACATGTAAGTATGAGTTGATGACACATCAAACTGTCTAGTTAACAGTTTTCTTCTACCCTCAGGGCAACTCCTCACATCCCGGAAGTTCAAATTCCCGAGGATCCTCTTTTTCAACTTGTTTCTGGATTGAGGATTGAAATCAATCGCTGGTTGACCGTTCTTAGAAACATTGCATCCGGAAGAGATCTCAAGAACTTTATCTTGGTATCCTTCATGTTTATCTACTTGGATACACATTGTTTTGCTTTTGGTTCCTATGCTCCTTCCAAGCGCTAAACACTTCCTTGCTCATGTTTTAGGTAATTGCTGGCTTGTGGGTTTTGTCGATTATTGGCAGCTGCTGCAACTTCTTGACATTGTTTTATATTGGTAACAATTCATTTGCATCTTACTGTATTCAAGCTGACAGTAATCACACTTGCATAGCTTGATAAAAATCCTTTCTTTTTTTAATATTTTGGCTTCCAGGTACTCTCCTTCTCTTCTCCATTCCCGTGCTTTACGAGAAGTACGAGGACAAAGTAGATGCCTTTGGTGAGAAGGTGATGAAGGGGATCAAGAAGCAATATACAGTACTCGATGAGAAGGTCTTAAGTAAGATCATTAGCAAAATTCCAAGAGGAACTCTAAACAAGAAGAAGGATTAAGGAATGCTTTGGATCGTAGTGATGATTCTAAACATGTCTTATTATAAGCTTATGGTTGATAAAAACCCCTTAAGTTCAGTAGAATTTTGAGTATTAACCAAAACTTTAGTGTATGACAGATTTCTGATTAATGTTAAATGTTATTGTTGGTTTATTTCGCTACTCACATTAAAAGACTCATGAAATTCTGGAAAATATCTGCTTTGTTTATATAGGTACTTCAAATAACGGTCTTATCTATTATATAAGAGTGCATTAACAAAAGTCAGGATGGCCGAGTGGTCTAAGGCGCCAGACTCAAGTTCTGGTCCTCGTAAGAGGGCGTGGGTTCAAACCCCACTTCTGACATTTCTTTTTATTTATTTATTAAACAAATTCTTTTTGTCGAATATTTATTAAATAATTTTTAAAGTAGTTTTTGGTTGTGATGTTACTAAGATTAAAAATTGTAAATATAGATTCATCATAATACAATTCATTTAAGACGAAAAAAAGAAGATCTATTTATGAAGACATTTTTGATTCAATCGTGAATCCTACACTCATCATCAATCTAGTAGTTAACCAAAATGATCGTAAACCAGAGCCTAACCGAACCGGTTTTCATTTTAGTCAGAGTCTTTATCCGTTGAAGCCAAATCTGAAGCAGTGTCGGTGCCATTATACTGCTGAATCACTAAAACCGATGCCGTCGTTGAAGATTCCGGCGATATCAACAAACTTCCGACAGGTCCAAGCTCTGAGCATTCACTATTTTCCCTTATCGCCAATGCAATTTCGCCACCTGGCATTCGACCAACCAAGAACAAATTGCTCCGCCGTACTTCCTCAATCGCCGATCTGACATCCACGGCGGCGTTCTGAACTTGCTTCTCCACGAATTTGATCGATTCATCCACCGAAGTACTCTTTCTAATTTCAGACATAATCTCCTCATCCGATTTTAGATTCTTCCCAGTTTGATTTACGTTGTTGTTGTTGTTACTCACTTCAACACTAACACTCTCTCCGATTCTCTCCGGCGATACCACAAATCGGATAACCGTCAAAGAAATTCCGGGATGCTCAGCCATACGTAGTCCATAAGCCAAAGCTTCACGATCGTCACGACCACCGAAGAACAAAACCACTACTGAGTAAGAAACGTCTTGAGCTGAGACTTGACTCGAACCACCGAGTCCACGGTCAACGAATATCCCAACTGAACAAGGAGCTTCAAGCAAAACCCTCCGATTAACCCATCTGTAATCGCCACGTGTTGTCTCTAATGATCCATCGAGCTGTTGATGCTTGTGAAACGGGAGAATCACAATTGCTGCTTTCTTTCTTGCTGCTGTTGTGCAGATATCTTCATGAATATCAGACATTGAAGAGATTGCTGTCATTGCTCTGACATTGACTCTGCTCAATTGTTGAAAAGCTTGGAAAGCAACTACGACTTGATCTGCGTTTGATCCTGCATTGATCCCTCTTCTGTTCCAAAACGGCATTCCGTTTTTGCGAACTTTATGAACCATTAGAATAGCTGATGATCTCTCTGATAGTTCCCGTAAGTGCAGAGCGTAAATGCAGAGTCCTTCGCCTTTCTCGATACCTCTTGAGGCTTCAAGGAGGTTAATCATTGAAGGAATGCTTCCGGCTCCATGGAAACATGTGAGGATTCGAAGCTGTGTGTTTGCGTTCTCTCGTTCTACCGTCCTGTGTTTGTACTCTCCTTCTTTCTTTGCTCTTCTCGCCGGTTTGTATATTGCCATTACGACTGGTGTGGTGATGAAGGTTGTGAAGAGAGCCATTAAAACCATGATGGCAAATACTTGATCATTGAGAACCTGTGGAAACCAAAACAGAGATTCAAGTTATAAACTTTGGATCTTTTGTGCCCCCACATTGTGGATTTGAAACAGATATATACCTTTCGATCTTTTCCAATGTTGAGGACAATGAGTTCGACTAATCCTTTAGTGTTCATGAGGAATCCTAACGTTAGAGCTTCTCGCATTGGAATCTTGAAGGCGAGGGAAACACCGAGAGTCCCCAAAATCTTACCAAAACAAGCTGTGAAGGTGACTAAAACCAAAAGACCCCAAGACTGAGCTCCTTTAATCGCTGCCACATTAGTTTTCAGACCACTAGCCACAAAATATAGCGGCAGAAAGAGACCAGACACAAGATCTTCCACCTTCTCAAGGAGTGCACCAGCAAAAGGTCCTTCCTTTGGGATCAAAACACCCACCACAAAAGCACCAAACATGGAATGGATTCCAATTGCATCAGTGATGAATCCACAGACAAGAACAACAGCCAAAGTGGCGCAGATGTAAGTTTCTTCGATTGGCTCTCCCTCATGGCACCTCCGGGCAATCCATGTAAAGATAGGAGGAATGATAAATGCTGCAGCAATGACAAAACCGCACCCAGAAAGGAAAACCCAGAGAGAGACTAGAGGAGAGGTATCGGATCCTGAGAGAGCAATGGCTAAAGCAAGAAGAATCCAAGCTGCCACATCGTTAACCGCAGCTGCAGACATTGCAAGTCGTCCTATTTCAGTGGTTAGAAGCTTTAGCTCAGCTAATATACGGGCCAACACAGGGAATGCAGTGATGGAGAGTGCCACACCCATGAAGATGAGAAACGCTGTACTGTCTACTCCTTCGGAGATTGTTGCTTTTAAAACGAATGAAGAACCAATGCCAAGAGCAAAGGGGAGAGAGATTCCAGCTAAGGCAATTCCTAAAGCCTTCTTTCCAGTGTGACGAAGGGCTTTGGTATCAATCTCTAGACCAGCGAGGAAAAGGAAGAACAGAAGCCCGAGATTAGCCAGAGTTTCCAGAACAGTCAAGCTTTTCTTTGGGAAGACAGTGTCCAGAAAAACCTTAGAACGACCAAGAAGAGAAGGTCCAAGCATAATCCCTCCCTGAGAGAATCAACCATTAATCATTCATTCAATGGGAAAAACAAAGCCAGTTTTTTTATCGAGATTCAAGAGAGAAATGAGAGGAAAAGCTTACAATGACTTCAGCAATAACACGAGGTTGTCTCAAAGGTCTTAAGAAGTAAGCAAGAAGACGAGTGAGAACAATAACGATGACAATCTGCAGAATCGCAAGAGGTAACGCAAAGTCTATTGGATTATCTCCTTGGAAAACTCCATTAGAAGTTGCTTTCATTGGAGCAGGACAAGCATGTCCAATTGCAGAATTTGTAGCCATACTTGCAGATCAAAAGCTTTGATATTTTTCTTCAAAAACCCTCCCTAATCAAGAAAAACCGAAACTTTTGATTAGATACATCGGAGAAAACGTAAAAATCCAATTAGGAGATCACGATCCAGAAAACCAAAGTCAGATTCCTATAGGAATTCTCGATCTGGTCAAGAAGTTCGTAGTAATCGTATATTCAAAAGGGAAATTGATTGGATGAAACAGAGACATGCATGTAGTAGTTGCACCAACAAAGACGAACGAGAAAGAAATCCTAAAAATCAAGGCATTGTGAAGAAATTAAGGATCCATAAAGAGAGAATATACCTGAAGATTGAGAGTGGTATTGACGAAGTGGCACTTGAAATTGTGAAGCCGACATGTAAAGAGTGAAGGAGGAAGACATTTAAAGAGATGATTAGTAGAAAGTGTAGCCGAAGAAAACGACAAAAAGAAAAGAGAGAAGGTGGATCAATTTTGACTTACGACTTAAGGAAAAGAGAGAGCGAAGCAAAAGAGTCGTCAATTAGTTGAGTTTCTCTTTCAGATTCTTTTTATTAGGAATTTGCAAGTTGCTCCATTTTATTTTATTTTTGTTTAAGAGTTGGTCCCAATCCTCTGTTTCTTGTTTTCTTTGACAAAAACGAAAAACATAACTAGTTGAAAAAGTGCACCCAATAGGAAATAAGGAATCTCGAAAAGTCTACTTTTGTTTCTCCCTTCATTTTTTATATACTACAACTTAGGCAGAATCTTTTTTTTTCTTTTTTAAACTTAGCCATAATCTTAATTATTGGCATATTAGATCCTAAATATTTAGGATTCCGACCCAAACCTGGAATGAATAAAATTTTGATGGTCTAATTATTCAAAGTTATAAATCTAAATATATTCATCAATTTGACTCAAATCGTAAATAACAATTTAAATATACGATAACAAATATATAGTTAGAATATTTATTTTCAATGTACTTTTTGTTATCAACTAGTTTAGTGATCTTTTAATTCATACGACTTAACATAAATATTTTAATGTATTTTTTACTTTATACATTACTTCATTGGACTCACTTAACATGAGTTTCCCTATATTAGGTATAATTTTTAGTAGAAAAAGATAAGCTACAATATTTTACCCATGGAATGGATTATATTTTTACTATTATAAATACATACTTTAAAATATTCTAATGGAGATTTTGAAATAAAAAACTTGTAGGAATCAACAATTCGTACTAAATTTTTGTATAGTATACACAAGACACAAATTTTCCAATAGCTAAGTAATCATTATAGAATAACTACAAAAAATTCGTGGGTAACAATATATCTGAAGGTCATGGCTATATACATACAAATATATAATCACATATATTTTTCATGGTTCACTAATAATTATTAACACCAAAATTATTCATCATCATGTAATATAAAATCGCTCTATGCTGTATATTGAATATAAACGGTTCACATTTATGTAAAATTATTATTAAAGAAAACAACTACATTTTCATTTGTATATATGTATATAATTATGCCGCCTACTTTATTTTATCTACAATTAAAATATGCAGCCTACGTCTCTTATATATATCACTATTAACTTTTTGTCACCTCCAGAATTTTACATCTTTTGCAGGCGAGTGTAACAATTTTTGTAGTTACATTCCAATCCCTATAATTTTATAAATAATTTAATTGACTTTGTTATTTATCATTTTAATCCATACAATTTTACAATTTCAAATATATCTTTACAAATTTAAATATTTGTGTAAAGATTAATGAACATTTTATATAGTAATAAAGTACAATTAAGACCTTAATAAATATATCTTTGCTTTTGGGTTAGACCAATTAATTTGGTAGACCGATATGCTCAATACAATATCTAGTTTATATCAGAATTAAGAGCTTACAGATAAAACAGAAAAGTGTAATAATTGATCCGGCCCATTGACTAGGAAGTTTATTGATGGGCTCTCTAAGCCCATGAGTTAGATAATAAAGCCTTCAAAAGATTTGTGGTAACTATAAAAAGCACTTGGATTGAGAAAGTTTGTAGGCAGATACAAAGAATGAAGAAAATGCCACAATTCAAACACAAAGCCAAAGACACCAACTTACGGTACTGTCGGAATATTACAGCATCCCAAGATCCCAAATTTCCACGTATTTTATTATTATTTATTTTTATCAATCTCAAGCTACATTTTGTAGCCATTGATGACGATAAATTGTTTAAATTGGCAAAATTACAAAATCCTTTAAACCTTTTGGATTGAATGAAAGAAAAAAAGGTGAAAACTTTTTAGCTTTTTGCCTGAAAAGATGGAAAGTAAAGTAAGAGGGGACGAAGAAGAAGATGGAGAGAGACAGAAAGTGGAGAGATTGGTGGAAAAGTTGAGAGATTTTCATTATCGACCTTCAACACCTGCGCACATTAGCTTCGCTCCTAACTCAATCGTTTCCTCTAGAAAGCTTGCTGCTGCTTTCTGGGATCAGTACTACGAAGAAGATTGTTCCTTCTCTGCTTCCCCTGCTAATATGCACCGCAGGGCTAACGGTTTCGCCGGAACTAGTAACCGCCGACAACGCCATGGCAAGGCGGTGGTTAAGGAGAATGGTCACAACCTCTCTCAACTCCTTCGAGATCCTTCTCCTGATCATCAGGTCACTCTCTCCCTTAGGATCTTACTCTTTGCTAATTTTTTGCCGACAATGGTTAGGTTTTTGCTAGATTCCATTCAAATCACTCGTTTTATGATTGTGCGTGATGCTAAAGATTGGATTTTGGAACATGGGTCGTGATGAGCTAAGTGAAAATTGCTGCTGGTTTTAAGTAGTTACTCTGTTCTTTCTGTAAGTGACTCAAATTGGATTCACAAGTAAATGGTGCATTTTTGTGAAATTTTATGAGCTTCAAACGCCTTGTTGCTAAGGTAGAAGATAATATGCGTGGCAATTGATTCTAATTAGCTCATTATAGTATATGCCTGTTAGCTGAGATTAGTTTACTGAAACTCTTGTTTTGCGAGCAGTTTGTTTTACTTGAATCTCAATACAATGTAATTGATACTGATGCTTCAGTCAGAGTTTATGCATAATTTTCTGATCAATGGTTTCAGATGATAGTTTGCTTTTGGATATGGATCTCTCATCTGGTTCAGTTTCTGATTTGGTCCTATGTTATCTCAGCCAGATAGTGCGGGAAGTCTAAGGAGGCAGATTGGTCAAATGTTGATAAAGCATCATCAATCAATCGAAAGAAACAATCACGCTCTTCAGCCTGTATCTCCTGCTAGTTATGGAAGCTCCCTCGAGGTTAAATCAATTGTTTCAACCTAAGAAAATCATGAGCATATGACTCCTTTTTGAGATTTGTTATTCACATATTGATCACGGTTTGCAGGTTGCTACATACAACAAAGCAATAACTCCAAGTAGTTCATTGGATTTCCAAGGAAGACCGTCTAGAGAACCTCACTATAATCTCAAGACATCAACTGAACTTCTTAAAGTATTGAACCGTATATGGAGCCTCGAGGAGCAGCATGTCGCTAATATTTCTTTAATAAAATCTTTGAAAAGCGAGCTGGCTCATTCACGTGTTCGAATCAAAGAGCTTCTGAGGTACCAGCAGGCTGATCGACACGAGATAGATGTTGTGGTAAAACAACTCTCTGAAGAAAAGCTTTTGAGGAAAAATAAGGAAGCTGAGCGGGTGAACTCTGCAATTCAATCTGTGAGGAAAGAATTAGAAGATGAGCTAAAACTTAGAAAACGTTCAGAGAGTATGCATAGGAAATTGGCACGAGAGCTATCAGAAATGAAGTCTTCGTTGTCTAGCTCTGTCAAGGAGCTTGAGAGAGGGGCTAAATCAAAAAAGATGATGGAGTTTCTCTGCGATGAGTTTGCCAAAGGGATCAAGAGTTACAGAGAAGAAATCCACGGTATAAAGCAGAAGAATCTTGATAAGGATTGGGCGGGGCAAGCTGAAGAAGATCAAATGGTTCTTCACATTGCAGAATCTTGGCTGGACGAAAGGATGCAGATGAGATTAGAAGGTGGAGACACATTGAATGGTAACAATAGATCAGTGCTGGATAAGCTTGAGTCTGAGATCGAGACATTCCTCCTTGAGAAGCGGAATGAAACCCTGAGGAACCGCCGAAATTCACTTGAATCTGTCCCGTTTAATGCCTTCAGTGCACCACCAGAGGATATAGAGTGTGAGGAAGACTCTGCAGGAAGTGATTCGAATTGTTTCGAGCTCAAGAAACCTGCAGAGTCTCAGGGAAACGAAGCTGAGAAACCAAGCCAACCGAAGAAAGATGGTTCGAGTAATGAAAAGCTGAGAGGAAAGATTGGAAGCCCATCGAATTTTCAAGTGAAGTTTGAGGATCAAATGGCGTGGGCAATGTCGAGTAACGGAAAGAAGAAAACTCAAGCCATTGAAGACGAAGAAGAAGCTGCAGAACCTGAAAACATCAACAAGAGTACCAAACCAGAGGATGAAATCAATCAGTGTGCTACTACAAACAAGAATGATGTGATGGGGGAAATGATTCGAACACACAGAAGGTTATTGTCTGAAACACGTGAAACTGATGAAGCTTCTTGTAGTTTCCCATCATCTCGGAGACAAGCAGCGAGTCCTGTTCGACAATGGACTTCAAGAACAGTCACACCTTATCTGTTAGACTCCTCAGAGATCTCTGCGAAAGCTTCTCCTATAGGTAATGGAGTAAAGGATAATACTTTGAAAACGAAGCTCGCAAAGAGTTCAAGATCGCGTCTTCGACTATTCAAAGGCTAATCCTTTGATCGGCCGAGAAAACGAGAGTTCTTGTCGGAAACAGACAAATCCCTGAGTTTCCATATTCATTGTCTTTATAAATCAGACGCATCGGTAGATTTTGTATATTGATTGCATTCCACGAATTTTTGATTATTCACTGTAAACATTGTAAGGTAAAACAATGCAAACAGATTCTTAATTGGTTGTTCTTGTGTTGCAAAGATTGAGGTTAAGACGACGACATTTCTGAATTAAGGCCCAATAATGTTTTGGCTTAGTGGGTATTTGTTCCCAAGCAAACACAAAACCCTTCAACGCAGAGACATGCTTAGAACTTGTAAATTAAAAAAGCAATCAAGCACCAGAAAACAGAATTGACCAAACATGTAAAGTTGCAATAACAAAACAAATACGTAAAGTTTCTCTTTGTATTGATCGTAAAATATAAGCTCAAACCAATCAATACACAAACTCTTTCTCTTGTTCGTTATGTCGTATTATACAAGCTCATAATACTCCATATATATATAGACTCTTTTCCACACTTGAAAAGGATCTATCTCTTATCATATCTAAACAGAATTATTTACCTCTAAATCTATCTAGAATCTTTAGTCTTATCTTCTACTTATTAGGCCTTATCTTTAAACTTTATACATCTTAATAAAGCTTTAACTTAGGCCTAATCATTTGAAGCTTAACCAACATTCTCCCTTCTAAGCTTCATTTCTTCTTTTGAGAAACACTTCAATCCGATAAGATCTCTCATTTGCTTGAAATGAACTCTTGCCAACGCCTTTGTTAATATGTCCGCGAGTTGTCTTTCTCCAGGAACAAATTCCACCTGAATCTGTTCGTTACTTATACACTCTCGTATGAAATGATAACGCTTGTGAATGTGTTTACTTCGTCCATGAAACACCGGATTCTTTGTGAGCTCCAACGCTGACTTGTTATCTATGTATATCACTGTCTTATCGTGTTTGTTAGCTGTTACCTCACTTAGTAGCTCTTGTAACCAAATTGCTTGCTTTGAAGCTTCCGTTGCAGCCATAAACTCTGCTTCACAAGATGAAAGAGCAACTGTTTTTTGCTTTTGAGAGCTCCACGATACTGCCGTTTCTCCATAGTAGAAGATGTGTCCTGACGTACTTCTTCCATCATCTATATCAACATTGTGACTGCTGTCACTATATCCTGAAAGCAAGTTCGTCCCTCCTTTCTTGTAGACCAAGCCGCAGTTCGTAGTGCCACTTAAGTATCTTAGAATCTGTTTTAATGCCCTTCCATGTGACTCTCGTGGCTGATGCATGTATCTACTAACCATTCCAACCGAGAAGGCCAAGTCTGGTCTTGTGTGTAACAAATATCGTAAACAGCCAATTGTCCTTCTAAAATCGGTTGCATCAATTTCTGGATCCGATTCTTCTTCCTTGCAAAGTTTCAGTCCAAACTCCATTGGAACATGTGTTTTGTTGCAGTTTTCTAGTCCAGCTTCTTGTAGTATCTTCTTTGCGTAGGCTTCTTGCTTTATCTCAATGCCTTCAATGCCTTGTTTAACTTCGATACCAAGATAGAAACTTAACCTTCCTAAATCTGACATTTCAAAATTCTGCGACATGTTTGTCTTAAACTCTTTGATGATTTTAAGTGTGCTTCCTGTCACAAATAAATCATCCACATAAACTGCAAGAATAAGACAATGTGTACCTTCAACTTTTCTGTATACCGAACTCTCTTTAGCACACCTCTCAAATTGTAATTCTCTCAAAATGCTATCGAGCTTGGTGTTCCAACACCGAGGAGCTTGTCTTAAGCCATATAAAGCTTTTGCAAGTTTGAAAACCTTACTCTCTTCTCCCTTCTTTTCAAATCCAGCTGGTTGTGAAACATACACATCCTCGGTCAAAACTCCATGTAAAAACGCAGTTTTAACATCCAAATGATGAATTTCCCATCCACTTGAAGCCGCAAATCCCATGAGCAATCTTATAGTCTCAATGCGTGCTACTGGCGCAAAAACTTCTTCAAAGTCAATACCGGCTTCTTGTGCATACCCTTTAGCAACCAACCGAGCTTTATACTTGTTTATTGACCCATCAGCATTCTTCTTCAACTTAAAAATCCACTTCAGCCCAATTATCTTTGCACCTGCGGGTCTATCTATCAATTTCCATGTCTTGTTCTTCTCAATTGAGTTAACTTCTTCTTCACATGCTTTCTTCCACTCAACTGAATCTTTTGCCTCCTCATAACTTAATGGTTCATTATTGAGAGAGAGCAGCAATCTCTCACATTCAGAGTTTGCAAGAAGCACATAATCGTTTAAATAGGAAGGTATATGTCTTTCTCTTTGTGTCCTTCTAGGCGGCAGGTCTGCAACTTCTTCTTCTCCACCTGCAGCCTCTGTGACTTCTTCTTCCCTACCTACAGCTTCTGCATTCTCATTCACGTCTTCAATGTCAGTTCCTTGGCCCGTAAACTCCTCACTATCATGATCATCATCCCATGGTAACTGAAACATTCTCTGTTTTGGATTATCACTTTCGTCTTCCTTCCACTTCCATGTTTGATTTTCAGCAAACATTACATCCCTACTAACAACTATTTTCTTTGTTGTTGGATTAAGAAGCCGATAAGCTTTTGATCCAGGTTCAATACCGAGATGAACTAGAGGCTGGAGTTGATGGCGAGATTGGTCCACAAAGGTCAGCATGTACTAATTCAAACGCCTCGGTGGCTCGAAACATACTTGCTTTCGGAAACATTACTCGACTTTGCTTCCCTCTCAAGCATGAGCTACAAAGACTTTGATTAATCTTAATAACTGGTAAGCCTTGAACCAGCTGAAGTCTCGACATCTCTTTGAGTGTTCTAAAGTTTATATGTCCAAGTCGCGCATGCCACTTCCATGATTCATCGTGAACCTTTGTGTGAAAACAGAGTGGATTCTCAATCTGCAATTGAACTTTATACAATCTATTAGCAGCTCTCCTAACTTTAATAAGCAACTCCTTATTCTTGTCGTACACGTTTAAGACATTATTCTTTATGTAGATTTCACAACCATCCTCGGTTGTTTGTCCTAAACTCAGTATACTACACTTTAAGCTAGGAATATAATAGATTTCTGAAAGTGTTCTCTGTTTTCCAGCTCTTGTTCTAAAAACAACCGACCCCTTTCCTTCTATTGAGACACATGAACCATCACCAAAACGTACTTTCCCTTTTATCTTTGTGTTGAGTTCACTAAAGTACGATTTCCTCCCAGTCATGTGATTGCTGGCTCCTGTATCTAGATACCACTCATCGTTATCTCCTCTTTCTTCCTTGAACGTTTTCGGGTTTATCTTTTCTTCGTTAAGAAAGATTACTTCATGCATAAAGACAGTATCATCTGCTCTTTCTGTCTCTGAATCATCTTGATCCTCATCTACTTTATTCAAGTCTTCTAATCTCTTCTTTCTCTCAGGACACACAGAGGCGAAGTGCCCTTTCTTATCACATCGGAAACATACTATATTTGATCTATCTTTCTTTTCTTTGTTCCGATCTCGACTATTTGTGCTTGTATTTCTACCTCTTTCTTTTCCACCACGAGACTGCCCATTGTTCCTATCAAATCTTGAGTAAAGTAGATCATCATGAGCTTCACTTTCTTCCTCGTTTGTGATTCTCTCTTCGTACGCTTTAAGTCGTCCAACTATGTCTTCGTACCCGGTTTTATTTAGATCCAGAACCTGTTCCAAAGAAGCTATAATATGAATATATTTCTTTCTAGGCAAACCATTGAGAAACCTCTTCACCATTTTTGATTCCTCAATAACTTCTCCCAATGCCGCAGATTTCGAAGCTAACTCCGACATTTTTCCTGCATAATCATCTATCTTGTCTGTGTCTTTCATTCTTAATCTCTCAAACTCAGACATTAATGTTTGCAGTCTAGCTTCTCGTACTCTTTCTGCTCCTAAATTCCTTGCTTTAATTGCTTCCCACATCAATCTAGGAGAACTTTGTTCACCAATCTGCAAGATCAAACTTTCTGGAATAGATTGGAACAGCAAAGCTGTGGCTAAATAATTCTTCTCTTCCATGCTTGAGTCTGATTCGATCGACTCCCAAACTCTATGTACTTGCAAAAGTACCTTCATCCTCATTGCCCACACCGTATAATTCGTTGATGTAAGCATCGGACATACAACGGCAGACGGGACTGATTCCTTCCTCACAGTTTTCACGTCATCGCCCATTGTCTTTCCGTTTTCTTTGTTTGTCTCACAGGAACAGAATCGCTGCTCTGATACCAAATAAAGTTGCAATAACAAAACAAATACGTAAAGTTTCTCTTTGTATTGATCGTAAAATATAAGCTCAAACCAATCAATACACAAACTCTTTCTCTTGTTCGTTATGTCGTATTATACAAGCTCATAATACTCCATATATATATAGACTCTTTTCCACACTTGAAAAGGATCTATCTCTTATCATATCTAAACAGAATTATTTACCTCTAAATCTATCTAGAATCTTTAGTCTTATCTTCTACTTATTAGGCCTTATCTTTAAACTTTATACATCTTAATAAAGCTTTAACTTAGGCCTAATCATTTGAAGCTTAACCAACAACATGCTCTTTGACGTTATTCTTGAGGATGCTAATCTAAGTCAGTTTTCCTTAAAAAAACATAGGTAATAATCCTGAAAGAGACAGATTTATCTCCACGCAATCTTTTGCAAGATCCATTGAAGTGAACTTTAATGGAGTTTAGTGCTTTTGTAGTAGTTGAAGTGTTGACTAAGTTGTTTTCTCAGCATTTTACAGAATTGCCCTCAAGTTTTGGATCATTGCTACATTAAGTCCCATGGTTTTGAGTTAATATTAATGAAGTGGGTTGATTTTACAAAGATCGTGTCAAGATTATGATAAGTTTGGGGACCATTATGTTTCGAGTTGGTTACAAACAAATAGAACAAAATTACGCACCGAATCCTAAACGTTGGACATTACCAATGCACTTTCATGTAGTGCTTAATTACTTACACATTTTGTAATTTAGATTTCTTAAATATGATTAAAGTGTGTATATCTTTATAAATTTTTATCATGCAAGAATCGGAATCACTACTTTCAAATATGACAAAATACTAGGTGATCAAATTGGGAACTTTACATTTTTAGACATTTCCGCATAAGTGTTTTGTCATTTCACTTTTAACTATTATAATCGAAATTTTAATAAAAAGTGTATTTAGAAATTAGAATATAGAATATGTCAAAAAAACAATCTTGTTGGACGAATTTAATGTAAACCCACCAAATCTTAGAAAATAATAGTTGTTTGGTTTTGGACAAGCACAAAGTATTATTTAAAGGAATGTGATTGTATTTAAGCAGAAAAAGAGATCGGAGATTTCGTATTATAGAAACTGAATAAAAAGAACACATTAAATGAGATATTACAAGAAATATTCCAACTCATACTTCTGATTTCGTGGTGTAAAGTTTGTAAGTCTTCTATGTGTTAGTAATCATTTCTCTCATTTGGTCTGAACAAAGTCAGGTCCATTCTGTTTAATAGGTTTGGAGAGAGGCAAAACTCACCTCCAACAATAGTGCATACATAAATATTTATAAAATTAATCTAGTTATTAATGCCACCAACATATACTTTTATTTATATGTTATTCTTTAGAACAAAACTCTACAATTAATATTGCTTGGTTAAAGTAATTGAAAAATTTAATACTTCCGTACATGGGTTCTAGTATAATTTAAGTGAGAACAAATCCAGAAAATATAGTTTGTCGTAATTGTTAAGTCAGTAGACAAGAGATAAGTATTTGGAGACTAACTTAAGAAGGAATATGGAGTCTTATAAGAGTAAGATTTTTAAATTTTTATCTCTAGCACATATGCCAAATCTCACATTAATTTTTTTTTTAAATTATATAATTAAATTTAAGATTCTATTCATTATTATATTATTAAATTTAGTATTTTTTTAGTTTTGTAAAAATTTGATAAATAATTAAAATAAAATATTTTATAACTCATTAAATAAAGATTATATTCTATAATTATTAAAAACAAAAAAACTTATATTATACTAACTTTCAGAATTAGTGTTCTCAGACCACAAGTGTTCAATTAATGCATTTCAAAATTCGATATGAGTTTCTTGGTCTTTGATTTTTCTGTGTCGAACTAAGAATTCTTGAAACCGAGCATCATCATCCACTATCTCAACTTCAACTGTTGGAATTTGACTTGATCTTCAATTGTTGCATCAACATCACACTCATCCTCTATGATCATATTATGCATTATAATACAAGTTGTCATTATATCATGCAACACATGCTTATTCCACATGCGTGCAAGTTCGGCCACAATTGCAAATCTTGATTGCAATACTCTAAATGCACGTACTACATCTTTTTCGACATGCTTCTTGCTTCTTTGCAAACAATTTGTTTTTGGGACCACATGGATCATGAACTATTTGAACAAGCGTAGACCATTTTGGATATATACCGTCATCTAGATAATAACCCATATTATAGTTTTTCCTATTAATAACGTAATTAATGGGTGGAGCAATTCCTTTAGCTAGATTAGCAAAACGATGATACACTTTTGACTCATTAATATCATTGTTAGATCCGGTAGACCAAAAAATGCATGTCAAATCCAAAGATCATAATCGGCTACTGCCTCTAAAATAATAGTTGGAGATCCACTACGACCAATGTATTGTCCATCTCCCAAGTTGTTGGGCAGTTTTTCCACTTCTAATGCATACAATCTAAACTATCCAACATACCTGGAAATCCTCGACTTTCACCAATGTGGAGTAAGTGTGCAACATCTTTAGCATCAAGGGATTAAAGATAGCGGCTACCAAATACCTCAACAACAGCACGACAAAAGTGCTTTAAACTTTAGACTCTCATATTTTGATATACTCATCAGTTGAATCTGCCGGTGCACCATACGCCAACATCTGAAATACATAAGTTATTTTTTGCCAACCAGACAATCGAAGTCTCCCCAAACCATCTCTTCGCTAGATAAAGTAATTGTCATGTCTTTGTTTAGCTTCATAAATTCACAGAAACAAAGGACGACTCATCCGAAATCTTCTTCGAAACATCGTCTAGGGAAACGAAGGATTATCTGCAAAATAATCATTGAAAAGATTGCATGCAGCATTTTCCCGGTCATGATTTAGAACTATATGAACCAGAACATATCCACCATGCGAAATTTCAAAGTTAAACATGTTTTAAGTGGATGAAATCGTTGTTTGTGGTAATCAGAGCTATTATTTGATTTCGGATATCATCATAGTAATCATTATCCGAAGATCTAGAAGAAGAAGAAGAAGAAGAAAAGAAAAGATGGCGAATGAGATGAATTACCATAGTTGAAATTCATCATATATTACAAGGAAAATAATTGATGGTGTTATTCATCTTGTTTTCCAACCATGTTACTCATTTTATAGTGTAAGAAATTAAATCTTAGCCATGATTTTTTTTGAACAAGATCTAACCATTGCATTGAGTAGTCACTTCATGTCTTCCGAAAGAATATTTCAATCTTAACCGTTGATTTTCTTGACGAGGATCTAATTGTTGCATTGAGTAGTCACTTCTTGTCTTCTGAAAGAATTATTTAATCTGTGCCATTGATTTTCTTGACCAAGATCTAACCGTTGCATTGAGTACTCACTTCTTGTCTTCCGAAACAATCCTTCAATCTTAACCGTTGATTTTTTATACCAGGATCTAACTGCTGCATTAAGTAGTTACTTCTTGTCATTCGAAAGAATTTTTCAATCTTAGTCGTTGATTTTTTTGACCAAGATCTAACCGTTGCATTGAGTAGTCATTTCTTGTCTTTCGAAAGAATCTTTCGATTTTAACTGTTGATTTTTTTGATCAAGATTTAACCATTGCATTGAGTAGTTACTTATTGTCTTATGAAAGAATCTTTCAATCTTAGCCGTTGATTTTTTTTAACCAAGATCTAACTGTTACTTTGAGTAGTCACTTCTTGTCTTCCGAAAGAATCTTTCAATCTTAGCCATTGATTTCTTACCAAGATCTAACTGTTGCATTGAGTAGTCACTTCATGTCTTCCGAAAGAATCTTTCAATCTTAGCCGTTGATTTTTTTACCAAGATCTAACCGTTGCATTGAGTACTCATTTCTTGTCTTTCGAAAGAATCTTTCACTCTTAGCCATTGATTTTTTTCACCAAGATCTAACCATTGCATTGAGTAGCCACTTCATATCTTCTGGAAGAATTTTTCAATCTTAACCATTAATTTTTTTATTAGGATCTAACTGTTGCATTGAGTAGTCACTTCTTGTTTTCCGAAAGAATTTCACATTTTTACTCTTTCATATCTTTAAATAATATTAAATGAGAGAGAAGTTTAAAACTTTATATTTCATCAACGTTGCAATAAGTATTTGGTTCTTTCAATCTTAGCCGTTGATTTTTTTTACCAAGATCTAACTGTTGCATTAAGTAGTCACTTCTTATCTTCCAAAAGAATCTTTTAATCTTAGCCGTTGATTTTTTTACCAAGAATATTTTAATCTAAGTCGTTACTTTTGCTTTCGCTTTTCTCAAATCTATACTTATCTTTTAATGAATACACATCTTCAATTCATTTTCGTTTCCACTTATTCTTCTTTTCTGATTTCTACAAGTTGCTCTGTTTCATATACTGTTGAAGAAGACACAAAATTATGTTATGTGTATCTCGATGTTTCTCAAAATCATATCATAGGAATCAACCAATCAGGAGATCAATTTTGGACTAGGATTCAGATTGAATATAAAAAATCTCCAATTTTGCATACTCAACAAAAGGCCAAAAAGATATCTACAAACTCGAATGACAACAATCCTTGTTGTAGTCTCCAAGTTAAAGGGATGTATTAACCAGATTGAAAACAAAAATCCTAGCGGTGCTTTTGAACAAGACATTGTAAGTATATATATTAGATTATGTGTATTTTTTATATCTTTGTTTATGTATTGAATTTGCTAACTTATTTCTATTTTTATTTGTCAATATTAAAACAGTTAAACCAAGCAAAGATGTTACTAACACAAGATGAAAAATACAAGAAATGATCCAAATTCGATCAAGTGTTGCCTATCCTTAGAGGTATTGAATTTTTTTCGAACAACCACACTAATAGAGGAGGTGCATTCCCATAATAAGTTCGTAATCCTTTTTCATCTCCATAACTCCAAGATGACTCATCACCAACCTCTAATATGAATTCATTCAATCTTAATACAAGTGGTGAAAAAGCCAAATTTATAGTTCTCAGAGACCTATGAGTATGAAAAAAGCAAAGAGAAAATAACAATCTGATGAACAATCTAAGACATTGATGGAGCAAAATGAAAGACTTATTAAAGCTATTAAAAAAGTACAAAGAATGAGAGAATATAATAGAGTATTATTTTCGAATTTGAGTTTTATAATTGATCTAGCATGTTGTGCAAATACTGAAAAGAAAAGGGCGATAATTCTTAGCAAAGGAGTACCAAAAAACCAATATGAAGAACACAGTGAAGGTTCTGAAAGCCAATATCGTGAATCTCAATATCGAGCATCTCGTTATCAAAACGATCAAGTTGAAGGAGGACACTTTCAAGGACAACAAACTCAAGGTAAATACCAAAGTTCACCAAATAACCCACAAGAGTATTCCGAATACTATTTTTTGCTTAGCGGAACAAGAAATAATTTTCCTGGGATTTAGATTATCGTTCTCTCTC
>JAKUCM010008685.1:0-22687 GCA_023374145.1 Lepidium sativum | reverse complement strand
AAAGAGAGAGATTGATTAATTTTCATTGATCTAGTTTTTTTATCTAGTTATTACGATATATATATATATATATATAGTAGCACATCTATATTCCTTTTTCCAATAATTGTTCTATAAATAAAAATGAATAAATATGTTGTAACATGTCAAGATCTTGATTGTGTTTTAGGTACACTATTCTTTGTCTCCACCCAAAGTTATATGATATCTCTCACTCCACCAATTATTACTATTTTATTTTTGTTTTATTTATCTTAAATATCTTTTCTTCAAAAAAGTGAAAAATAAAAAATATATCTACAGTATAAAGAAAATAAAAACTTGGCCTCGTTCTTCTCCCTCTGTCTCTCTCTCTCTCTCTTTCCACTGAGCTCAAGCAATTACCTCCCATGGGAAAAATCTCTGAAGTGATTATCTAGCACCTTTTTTGTCTCTTCTGTATCCATTTTTATGGATCTTGGAGTTCGTGTTCAAGGGTCGGTTTCTGGTCATGAAAACGAGTCATCTCCAGGTCAAACTGAACTCGGATCTGGTTTTGGTAATAAGCAAGAAAGATCCGGTTTTGATGGTGAAGATTGTTGGAGAAGTTCAAAGCTTTTAAGAACATCAAATGATGGATTCTCTTCTTCTTCTGTAGCTGCTAAAACGTTGTCGTTTCATCAAGGCATTCCTCTACTGAGATCTAACACTATTGATCCTGGTAGAGGACAAGAACATATGCTTAGCTTCTCTTCTCCATCAGACAAATCAGATAGCTCACCTTATCTACAGTACTGTAGAAACACAGGTCTGAATCGTAAAGAAGCACTCTTGTATCTTTTTGTTTTTTCATCTAAAGTTCTTCAAAAACATCATATGGGTTTTGCTTAGAGTTCTATTTATTCAAATGAGTTTAGTTTAATGTCCAGAAAGATAAATACTTTCTTGGAAATCAGCTAATGAGTTTTGGTTAGAGATTGATTTATTGAAATGGGTTTAAAAGTTTCATATGGGTTTTAGTTAAAGTTATATTTTGCCAAATGAATTTTAAGAATCTTGGGATATGTTTTATCTTTTGTGGTGTCAGAATATGGTTTAGGAGGAATGATGAACACAAGCAACATGCATGGAAACTTGTTTACAGGAGTAAAAGGACCTTTTTCATTGACTCAATGGGCTGAGTTAGAGCAACAGGCTTTGATCTATAAGTACATCACAGCCAATGTCCCTGTACCATCTAGTTTGTTACTTTCTCTGAAGAAATCCTTTTTCCCTTATGGATCTTTGCCTCCTAATTCATGTAAGCTCTCCTTTGATCTTAAAGTTTTGATTTTGATCAATAGTTTTATGCGAATCTTTCTCAAGTTGTTGATGTTTTGAAGCATTAATTTTGTGATGTTCTGTTTTGTTGTTGTGGATATAATGTTGTTGTTGTTCAAATGGTGTTTTATAAGATATAGTTTGTGTGTGTTTATGGTAGTTGGATGGGGCTCTTTTCATCTGGGCTTTTCCGGTGGCAATATGGATCCTGAACCTGGGAGATGTCGCCGGACAGATGGAAAGAAATGGCGGTGCTCGAGGGACGCAGTTCCAGACCAAAAGTACTGTGAACGACATATTAACCGAGGCCGTCATCGTTCAAGAAAGCCTGTGGAAGGCCAAAATGGCCACAATACTAATGCTGCTTCTGCTGCTGTTGCTTCTACTGCTGCTGTGTCCAAAATGGCAGCCGCAAGTTCAGCTGTTATAATGCGTGGAGCAGATAGTAACAATGGCCTTGCTACTGCGGCCGTGAGTGTTGAAACTCGTCCTCATGCCAATAATCAAGCTACTACCTCTTTGGCTAACAGGTGAAAACGTTTAAAATCTCTATTTTGATTCAATTTTTTGCCTTTTTAATATAACATATCTGCATATTCCTAAGTTTTAATGTTCATACCTTTTTTAAACTTTACTTCTTTGCTCTATGAGTAAGTGTGACCCACTCATTCATTATTGCTTACATCTTTTGCGATTGTGACCACTCCTTATTGAATTAAAGCTTAGGATTCCATGTTTTTGATATTTTCTGCTTTTATGAACTTATTCAATGATGTTTAAAGATTGTTAAGTATCTTAATGAATGGTGTATTTTTGTTGCATTACAGAGTTCAAAATTCTAGAGGGGCTTCGGTTTTTCCTGCAACTATGAACTTACAACCCAAGGAATCGCATTCGGAACAGAGCACCAACCCTTTCGAATTCGGGATCATTTCCTCTGATTCGTTACTTAACCCGTCGCATAAGCAAGATTCTTTTGCTAATTCATCGAAAGGGTTTGGATCGTATCTTGACTTCAGCAACCAAGCAAAGCAATCGGGCAATCACCAAAATGTTGATTCTTGGCCTGAAGAACTGAAATCAGATTGGACTCAACTCTCAATGTCAATCCCTATGGCTCCATCTTCCCCTAATGAAGATAAACTAGCTCTATCGCCTTTAAGGTTATCGCGCGAGTTTGACCCTGCGATCCATATGGGATTAGGAGTCAATACCGAGTTTCTTGAACCCGGTAAGAAAGCGAATAACTGGATACCAATATCTTGGGGTAATAGTAACTCCATGGGAGGTCCTCTTGGAGAGGTACTAAACAACACAACAAATAGTCCCAAGTTTGGTTCTTCTCCAACAGGAGTGTTACAAAAGTCCACATTTGGTTCACTTTCTAACAGTAGTTCAGGAAGCAGTACTGTGATTGGTGATAGCAACAGCAACAAGAATGGTGATGCAAAAGATCCACTTGGTCCAACAACACTTATGAAGTCTTCTGCTACTGCTCCTTCTCTGTGATACTTAATAACTAAGGACAATGGCGAAAACAAAACACTGTTTTTTCTTACTTGGTGCATTGTGTTGTTGTTTTCTTTTTATATAAAGTCAGAAGAAACTAAAGGAGAGATGAGAAGAGATTGTTTTGTTTTTTCTTTAAATATTTGTATTTGTGTTTCCTCAACAACTTGTTTCTTCTCAATCTTTCTGATTTCTGAATCCATGGATTTATTGGTTCTTAATCATCAAGCTATTGAGTTATTGTACTTCTCGGATTTCGAGATACATGTTCTAAAAGAACAAGTATCAAAAATCCTAGACCTAGTTTGAAGTAGTAGACCAATTTAGCATATGATTAAAGGGTTAATTTTAACCACTAATTTCAAACGACGTATTTATTTGAACCAAGATAAAGCACATCTTGTTAAAACCATAGTATTTGGTAACATGTTATATATATTATTATTTTTTCTTGATAAGATAGACTAAAATAGAAAGATACAATAAAAACATTAACATTAGTTATATTGAAAATACATTTATTCAAGTGGTTAAGTTTTACTATCTATAACATTTGCTTGCAAAATTTGACTCTAGAATATCATATTATTCCATGTAAATATTGTTTAAAATTTGCGAAAAGATTGAAATAATGGAAAAAAAAACTGTTTGACTTAAGTGTTGACAGATAAAAAAAATAAAAGAAATATATTTATTTAAATGACTAAATTGTCTATTTCAATAGTATTTTTTATGAGAGTCAATTCCAAAAAATCAGGTAACTTCATATAATATGATTTTAGGTTTGAAACTTGGGCTATGATCAAATTTTGCCTATTTACAAAATAAATATTTAAACCTACCAAACAAAAAATTATGATATAAATGTAAAAATTGTGATCCTCAAAAAATTTGAAGAGGTTTCCTAGTTGTAGACAAGAGGCAACATTGTTTGAAGATTGGACATTGAACACTTCTTCAAAACAACTGTCTCCCACTTTAGTTTTAATTTCTTTTGGCTCTGTTTCTCTACTTTTGGGTCCCTTAACTACTTTCTGCTCTTCTCTCTCTAGCCCTACATTACTTATTCCTCTGAAATTTTTAACTTTTGTATCAAAATTTTATTTCTGAAAATGATAAAAGAGTGGAGGAGGACCAATCTGTGAAGTTATGGGATGGTCCAAATTGGATTCTTTGCATACTTTTGGAGATCTTATTGTAACACGTGGCATGTGTGGGATGATCCAAACACTTCCACTTGCACGAGACACGACAATTCCTTATCGAATAAATATCTCACTAGATGCTTTCTTTCTAAGTACACTATTAGAGCAACATTATGGATTTAAAAATATGTTGGGTTTCTATCTCTTAAAATAATAATATTCTTTTTCATAATTTAATTTTTATTTAAATTTTTATTTTTTTAAATACAAATCCAATCATATGTTGACAAATGTAAGAAACACAATTCTAAAGTTTCTAATATAAGAAACTATCTTTGTTTTTCACCCACCTTTTTTTTACTTTTCAGAACTTTTATATTTTTATATTATTAAGAAATCTTGAAGAACCTTGCAATAATGATGGTCTTAGATGTCATATATGTATAATAGTAAAATAGCCATTCACATTCAATTTTTTAATCTTTTCTAATGATGTCATATCAGTATAAACTTTCTAAAACAATTCTTAAAGAATTCACTTAGTGACTCACCTTTTAAACATCTCATACTCTACGTTGAAGCGTTAGTTTTATTAAAAAAATTGATGGAAACTAAATGGACATTGATTCACAATATATTTAGAAGTGATAAATGTTACTCAAATTAATCACAAAAGTTTCTCTTCCAATTTTTTAACGTTCCCTAGTGTAAGTATTTGTCTAATTCGT
The DNA here is from genome assembly GCA_023374145.1 of Lepidium sativum. NCBI lineage: Eukaryota > Viridiplantae > Streptophyta > Magnoliopsida > Brassicales > Brassicaceae > Lepidium > Lepidium sativum. The sequence goes on along the minus strand of JAKUCM010008685.1, from coordinate 18,006 downwards.
TTAATCTTTAGTGGTTTCTTATATTCTCATTTGTCTCAAACTAATATAGTTCATGTGAAAAAACAACCCCTAGCGTTTTCCCAGAAGATCATCAATGTCAAATATTCTCAACACTTGCTTTATTAGGTACAACAATCTCAATACCTCTTTTTTCTTTTTGTTACCCTTAAATTTGTTGTCTTCCTTTTTTCCTTTCGAGATTATACTGCTAAGCGGGTTTTGAAAATTGTTTGATTGATTTTTACATCTATAGCTTCCATATTTTTCGTTTAATTATTACTTTACTATGAATTTTTGCAGTGATCCAAACGAAGCAACAATAGAGAGTAACCAAAAAAAAAGTAAAAATCATAATTCACGGACTAAATTTTACAAGTTACATGTTTTTAGTGACCAATTTATATTAGTCCAAAAAAATAACTAGCTTATAAGTTCTTTAATCTGTCATCTATTGAGAAAGGTAACATCATTTACTTTCTATAAGTCACATAATTTTTTTGTTAACAGTTTCTTAAAAGCAATTTTACATTGACATGTTATTCAATTTTTTTGTGCTGATGCTTCAGAATATTTTTATATTAAAATTATTATATTATCTTTATATTGTTAAACAACTAAGGTACAATAAATATAATATTTGATATATGAATACAAGCAAAGCAAAAAAATCTATTAAAATGACATTGAAAATATAAACCGATAGTATGATTTATGAATCAAAATCACAAACATAGAGAATTTAAAAGAAACAAAAGAATATAAATATATGAACAAAGCTCACATCTATCTCGAATCTACAATTGCAGAATTTTAGACCTTCAATTTTGTATGTCTTGATCTCTTTTTGATGTGTTTTTCCTTTTTCAAGCCTATTTTGTTTTAATTTTGTTTCGTTTCTTATAATTTTTCTAACCTTTTTAATACGTAAAAGAAGAATATTAAAGGCATTGAATTCCTCCTCTTTGACTCCAAGGTACATTGAAAGCAATTTCTTCAAAATATTCAACACTGATTTTTTCGTATCAATACGACTGCAGAGAAATGCAGTTCAAGGTTTCATTTCGGCAAACTGGGCAATTGAAAAACTTCATGGTCAATCCTAGCAAGAAGTACTACCGTGTCTCCGACTACAAAAAATCCATCTATTTCACTGACAAAACAACATTCCTCTCGGCACCACTCGGAAATCACATAATTGAAGAAAATAAGTTTAGGCTAAAGACTTTCTAAGAGTTTTTTGCAATTGCTGACACCAACATTGACCTCTTCGGTAACCCAATACTTACCCATTTACAATACTTAGCACATAAACATCACGCCACACGAACTTACTTTTACGTCTTTTAGATGTCATAGGTGAGCTCCGCGTAATTTCAGGTGACAACCTCCACTTGACATCCACTAAAGATATGACACCTCAAGTACATGACACAAGATCAAGTGATAGAGTGTTTCTACACCTCAAACATTAAGAGTAAGCCCTCGCAAGCTTTACGCTTAATATGTCTCTCTCTCAAGATAACGACCTAACATTTAATATCCAGTGGTGACACAATCCGTGTTAGCTTATGGGGAAACATTGCCGAAAAGTTTAGGACCCGATGGAATAACGCACACATCAAGCCAAAAGTGATTCTCATCACTACTGTGAACCCAAAATCTATAGGAGGTATATTCAATTTCATGTTCACTAATCCCAAATACAACTACAACTTATATTCGATCCAATTACACACCTAATTTTCCTACAGGTATTGTAACCCTAAGCTCGACATCAGCTACCCGCCTCTTTTTTGACAATGACGTTGATGACACCAAATGTTTTTTTCAAAAGGTATATTCTCTGATGGTATTGCATGATTACCATCATTTCCCAATGATAGCCACATCGACACTAACATAACAACAAAAACACATTTCAACTTATCTCAAAGTGACAAAAAACCTCTGACTGTTTCAAGTGCATCCTCCTCCATCACAAAACTGGAAACTGTGACTATCAAAGAATTACAACACTATCTGCAAAGTAAAACTCCATAGGTAAGTCCCTTTTCAAAACTCATAACCCTACAAGTTCTAAAATTTGTAACATAGTCGTCGAGATTATTAATGACTTTCCAATGACAAACAAACAAGGTGACAAGTTTTATCTGTCTCGCTACAATAGATGCCATCGACGAACAATATGGTTGGTACAACATCTCGTACAGTAGATGTAACACAAAGTTGGGAAAATCCGACTCCTCATTCTACTGCAACACGTGTCTAAAATACAACAATGTCGGCCTCATCAGGTTTGCACACTATGCTTTCATTTGAAAAAGACATGTCCAACACAAACACAAACTAAACAATAAATAATTATATCACAATTGGATGTGTAGGTACCGCTTTGAAGTAAGGGTCCGTGACCACAACAAAGACACAACAATTTGTGATTTTTGATCGTGAAAGGACAAACTTTGCAGGACGGAAAGCTTTTGAGATTATAAACGCATTCATCGAGGTATATTCAATGCCCTTTCACCTCAAAAACACACCTACACCTTCCATACACGTAATAACCAAACTTTGTTACCTATTTACCTAGGGAGATGATAACAATGATGCACTAAAAACTAAAACTTCTGAAAGTTTAAAACACCTTATTGGCCAAACTTGCAAATTCTAGATCAAAGTGTCAATGTACAACTTCCAAGCTTCAAGTCAAACTTTCACTGTCTCCCGTATTATTCCGAACGACGTTGGCTTAAACGACGAGGCGTCTGGAATAAACAACCCCATATATGCTGACTGTGCAATTCTTTCCAAGGCTCGGAACACATATCCAAACGAAATATCTGATGAAGACGTGAAGAACGAGAAGCACCCTGGCTAAAAAACTAAACCAGCTTATTCACCTCATGTTACAAGTTTTTTCTTTGATTTAATTTAAAACCATTCTCAATATTACAAGTTTTGTCAATTTTGTTAGAATTAACACCAAAGATTAACTATACTTGCGGAAAATAAAGAGAGAATTAAGGTAGAATATTAGAGAAGACTCTTCGCTTCTTCTTACTTATGAAAACATCTTACAATGAGTGTTTATATAGAAGGAGATACAAGAGAGAAAAAGCAAAGTAGAAAAAGGAAAAATAGGAAAAAGGAAAAATAGGAAAATGGAAAATAGGAAAAAGGAAAAATAGAATTGGAACCATATCTTGGGACAATCTATTTTTTTTCCTTTTTTCCAAACGGCTATGTTTCCCTAAGACCCTTTCTCCTTTGCTTCTAGAATAAGTGTCTTCTAGGGTAAATGGACTCGACTAATACTATCCCTCAAGCTAAACCGTAAGGAACGAAGGCTTACCTTGGAAACCCGAACACTACACCTCATTAAAAACCTTGATAAGAAAAACCATGTGGGACAAAACCTTTAGCCAAGGGAAAAAGAGTGTGTAGAACTTGGGTTTAGAGGACATGAAGTCAAGAGCGTTCCAATCTCACAAGACCAAACTTACTATATATGTGATTGCAAACCTTGGTACTTGCGGCTTTGGTGAAGATGTCCGCCAATTGCTCCTCACTTGGTGTATAACATGGGAGAACTACACCTTCTTCTATGCGCTCACAAACTTTGTGACAATCCACTTTTACGTGCTTAGTTCTTTCGTGAAAAACGAGATTGGATGCTATGTGAATTGCTGCTTGGTTGTCACAATGCATAGTAGTTGGTTCCTTTGCTTCTTGGCCTAAGTCCTTGAGAAGAGATCGCAGCCATACCAATTCATCGGTCAGCCTCCTCATCGTTCTATGCTCCGCTTCGGCACTCGAGCATACCACCATATTTTGCTTCTTTGTCTTCCAAGTCACTAGGTTGCCTCCAACAAATGTACAATACCCTGTGGTAGACTTCCTATCATTCCTATCTACAGCCCAATCCACATCACAATATCCCGCAATATCCGAGCTCTCATTTTGTCCCATCTAAATGCCTTGATTCAAGCTTCCTTTGAGATACTTGAGAATCCTCTCCATCATTGTCCAATGATACTTTGTTGGTGCTTGCATATGTTGACTCACTTGATTCACTGCAAAACACAAGTCAAGCCGAGATATTGTAAGATAAATTAGCTTGCCGACAAGCCTCCGATATTGTGAATGTCGTCAAACGGTTCGTCGTTCCTCTCCCCCTTTCGGTTGACGTTGTAGCAGTCTTCAAGAGGAGTCTTGGCTGGTCTACAGTCATGCATACCCGTCTCATTAAGTAAATCGAGAGTGTATTTTTGTTGAGAAAAAAATAAGCCATCCGAAGATCGGCAAATATCAATCCCTAAAAAATACATTAGTTCCCCTAGATCTTTAATGTCAAAGACAGATTTAAGATAGATCTTGGTGGCTTCAATGTCGTCCTTATCATCACCAGAGATGATAAGATCATCGACATAGATCAAAACCACCACAATACCTTTGGGACCCTTAAGGGTAAAGAGAGTGTGATCCGCTTCGGATTTCTTGAACCCACGATCTCGAAGAGTGGAGCTAAGCTTGTGGTACCAAGCTCTTGGTGATTGCTTCAAGCCATATATTGCTTTATAAAGTCTTAGAACTTTTCCGGGAGGGAACTTAGAGTCAAGACCGGGAGGCGGGACCATGTATACCTCCTCATCAAGTTCACCTTGAAGGAAAGAATTCTTGACATCCATCTGCCACAATTCCAAAGATAGATTAGTAGGTAAGTAAAGAACAACCCTTACTGTGTGGAGCTTGGCAACCGGTGCAAATGTATCGGTGTAGTCAACGCCATAGGTTTGTGTGAATCCGCGAGCAACAAGTTGAGATTTGTATCTCTTAATAGTTCCATCACTCTTGTATTTGATGGTAAACACCCACTTGGATGTCACAGCTTTCTTGCCTTTAGGTAAATCCGCCTCATCCCACGTTCGGTTTCTTTCCATAGCATGAATCTCATCATCAACTACAATCTTCTATTCCTTGATTTGCTTAGCCTCATCACAGATTTGGGGAACCTGGCCCAACACAATTTTGCCAAGAAAAACTTGAAAATCAGAAGGTAAAAGGTCAATCGAAAAAATCATTTGAGGTGGTTGGGCCACAGCTTGAGCATTGTAATAGACCCTCGTGGTTCGAATCCGTGTTCTTCTCCGGAGAGTTTGAGTACTGGATGTTGGTTCTCTTATTGGAGCAACCGGGTCAGGTCCGGGAGACAGATATGTCACAATATGATCGTTCGGTGAATCTTGCGGACCCGTAATGTGAATAGAACCGTGGTCTTGGGTGCAAGGTTGTTGATTAGTAAGGATTGGTGCACTCGGGGCACTTGGAGCCCGGAGAGAAGTAGGCTGGGTGCTTGGAGTTCGAGGAGAAGGTTCGGGGTGTTTGTCGTGGGGTCTTGAGTCCGAGGAGTACTTTGGGAGTTTGGAGCCGAGGATGAGTCTGCTAGGCCTAGGTGGTGAAGTAGGAACCATAAACTGGTAGACCTATCCATTACTGGTTCTGACAAATCACGGAGATCTTCCCAATTTCTTTCTCCATAGAATCTACGATCCTCAATGAATTTTACATTCCGAGAAACAAGAATCCTCCTAGAAACTGGATCATAACATTTGTATCCTTTTTGGGTGGATGAGTAACCTAGGAACATGCACTTATTGCTCTTGGCTTCAAGTTTGTTTCTAAACTCTCCGGACACTAAGACAAAACATACACAACCAAAGACACGTGAGTGATTCAATGGAGGTTCGGTTTGTTTAATACCTTGTATGGAGACACATCTTGGAGAATTTTTGTTGGTGTCCGGTTAATGAGATAACATGCTGTCATGACTGCATCCCCCCAAAAACTTTTAGGGACATTCAGATGAAACATAATGGATCTTGTAACTTCCATCAAGTGACGGTTTTTCCTCTCCGCAACCCTGTTTTGCTGTGGGTTATAAGGGCAACTTGTTTGGTGTAAGATCCCTTGTTTGGTTAGATGCTCTTGGAAGGTTTTACTCATGTATTCGCCTCCATTATCTGTCCTAAGTACCTTCAATTTTGAGTTAAATTGATTAGTCACATAAGCCTCAAAATTTTTAAAGGCATCAAAGACTCTATCTTTTGATGGCATAAGGGTTATCCATGTATATTTCAATTTTCAATCTATGAATGTGACAGTATTTATGATGATCTCTAGAGGCACAAGGAGAAGTCCAAACATCTAAATGCACAAGATCAAAACAATTTTCATAGATAGTAGAAGATAATGGATAAATCGATTTGCAATGTTTTCCTAAAATGCAAGCTTCACAATCAATATTGTCAAACGAATGATTAGGCAACATAAGTTTCATAGCACAAAAATTAGGATGACCAACTCTAGCATGCCAAACACGATTACTAAGGCTTCCAATAGCCGAATTAGACACAACCCAACTAGTGCGACTATTCCAAGATAAGAACTTAGGATCTTCAATAATATAAAGTCCATTTTGTACTTTCCCTTGGTCAAGCAAGCGTCCGGTATCAATATCCTGAAATTTCACATCGTTAGGTCCGAAGATAGCATAACAATTTAAGTCCAAAACAGCCCTCCTAACCGATAACAGATTCGAGGTAAACTCTGTTAAATAGAAGACCCTAGATTTCTTATCAAATAGATCTAGATTCCCTACTCCACTAACCGATATCCTATTTCCATTTGCTATCACAACACTTCTCACAGCTGGTTCTATGTTACTAACTAACCCCTTATCTCTAATCATATGATGAGAGGCTCCAGAGTCAATAACCAAATGTTTAAAGAGAGTTCGAGTGTAATAGCACATACCGGAATCCCTTAAGGATTTAAGAGAGTTTATTAAGGATTCAAGGTCGGATCTCTTTATGTCTCCATTGAACAAAGATGAGGCTGCGGTCAAGTGCTCTTGATCCTTGGAAGGGGTCGAAGGCGAGCCAAGCATATGCCCATGATCCGCCGAGATTTTGTGAGATAAGTTATCCTTTGGATCCTTAAAACTTGATGGCTTGAGGTGTGGATAAAGCACCCAACATTTCTCCTTGGAGTGGCCTTTCTTCTTGCAGTAGTCACAAACAAACTTTTTCTTCTCCTCAAACTTCCCTTGAGCCTTATTTGCGGTAACGAGACCCGAGCTTCCTTTTCCTTCAAACAACTCATGGATCCTAGCTCTTTTTGGATTTGGGAGCACACATCTTCAAGACTAGGAAGGGATCTGGAGCTTGCGGCTGACCTAAGGATGTGCTTCACAAGGTCCTTGTAATCCGGATTAAGATTCATCAAGAGGCTGAAGACCTTATCCTCTTCGTTCCTTTCCCTAATTACCTTCGGATCCATGGAGAATGGCCTTAACATGTCAAGTTTTGCCCACAAAGATCTAAACTTCCCAAAATATTCGGTGAACTGCATTTCCTCTTGAGAGAGGTTAGCTAGAGTCTTCTTCACTTCGAAAACCCTTGTGAGATTTGAGACATTCCCATAGACCTTCTTTAAGGTGTCCCACAACTCCTTAGTCGTCTCACAATAGGAGTAAGCCTCAAGGATTGGCGGATCTAAAGAGCTTTGGATGATAGACTTGACAATTTGGTCTATTCGAAAGCATTCATCATCCTCATCAAGAAGATCATCCTCGTACACTTCACTATAAAGAGATTCCCTTGGAGGTATTTCCCTTACAACGTGGCTCCAAAAACCCCTTCTTGTGCAAAGCGTGGTCTTCAATGTTCGAGCCCAAAGTAGATAATTGACAGCCTTGAGTATCACGAAGACCATAGGAGACTTAGCTTGGGTGAAATCCATTGCTTATACGAACAAAACTTCTTCACACCTTATTCCTGAGAGTCAAAAGACCCGTAAGCTTGAAACTTGAGGAAAGATCGTACCTTTGTAGAGAAGACTTCGAAATCTTTTCCTCTGTTTTTAAAGTTCTTGCTTTGAAAAAAGTCGAACAAGATAAGAGAAACCTGAGAAGATTAAGAGATTAAAGAAGAAGAGAATAAAATTTGTATTTATTGAACATGGAGGATAAAATTGTAAAATAGTGATTTAGAAAATTCTATAGAATACTCTAATATAGTTTTTATACTAGTCAGTCGTTAATTATATGAATAAACCAAAATAGTTCTTCAACAAAAATTGGTGATACAAACTACATAAAATAATTATAGTTTAAACTATTATTGATAATAAATTGAAGTTAACTTTCTTGAACTAAAAGATCAAAAGAACTGCAAAGTAAAAGTAGGCCAAAACCGATGACAAAACCCCTAGTAAAAATAATACCTCGCAATTTTTTTAGAAACAGTAATGTTAAAACACAAACGACGATTCTGTTGTGGTTAATTTATTGGAAGTCTAAAGCATATTGTAATATATAATAATTTGTATAATATATTTTTAAATGATAAATATATTTTGTATTAAAAACTTTCCAAAATATTATTAACTCTAAGATATAATTATGTAATATATTTATAATATAAATTTGAATTAATTTAGCTAATTAGATTAAACATATAGTAAAAAATTGTAGTCTTAAAAATTGGAAAAAAATATTAGAAAACGCAAAAAAATAATCTAATTTTTCCTTCTCTCCACCTCTCTTCACGGCAGTGGTCCTTCTCTTTTCCGCTTCTTCCTCATGACAAGACGCAAATCTCCCAACTCCACTCTTTCCTCGAACCCTCCAAAGGATCGTCATGTTCACCTCCCTCACCAGAGTCTCATGCACACTTTCAGTCTAAGTTTTCGCCTTTAATATCTCTTTTAATTCATATTCCAAATCCTAACCTAGACCCAACTTCTTCTGGTACAGTTGAAACACTACCTCTCTCGGCTTCAAATATGGAACCTCTGCATGTCTCCAAGCCTACTTGGAAGGAGCTTTTCGTTGGCTCCTTTAGGAAACTAACGAGGAAAGATATTCTATACCAACTGGATTTTGGTAAGATGTGTGTCTCAATCCCTAATTTTATCCTAAATAAATACCAACTCGACGGAAGGATTTCATTACTGGTTAATTTTGAGGTAATCTACCTCCGAATGGAACTTTCTTTACCATTCTCAATGGTATTTGGAGCAAGCAAAAGCGGGATATCACCATCCTCCTCAAGATCAAAACTCGATTCTCATCATATTCTCAATGCTGTGATTCGAGCCCGAGTTCCGACTCTAAGAGTCTGGCACATAGAGGGCCAGTTCATATTTGTTTCTGATTGGGTTCTGGGGATAGTTCCTTCCATTTCCGAGCTCACATAAGCCTATGTATGGCTTGAATTTTGAGGTCTCCCTCCTCACTTATATGCTCCAATAGCTCTTGAACATGTCACTGGTATTGTAGAGGACCCAATGTTAATTCACCCCTCTACTTTGAGTCATCAGGATGTGGAGTGGCAAAGATCTACACAATCGTGGATATAACTAAACCTCTACCAAAGGTCATAAATGTGAAATATGATGAAAGTAGAACCTTTAAGGTGGAGGTTTCAAGTCCTTGGTTACCTACAATTTGTGACCACTGCAAAGAAATCAACCATTCTTCCGATGTTGTCCAACGGCTCTGATACTCTATAACTTGTGTCCCTCTACTACTTACTTAGAGGAAAATTGCAAAAGGAAGAAGAAACCCACTCATACATCTAGAAGTTTAGTGGAAAAGAAAAATCTAACTCGGCGCTGAAAGGTAAAGGAGTCTATTAGTGCTCCTCAAAACCCTTCTCCGAACTCTCAGCCTTCATATAATATTATTGGGTCGAAAGATCCCCCTGATAAGCTGATCATAGACATGCCTACAATCTCTAAATCTCCTTCTAGAAACGTGGTTCTTGCCACTGCATCGGCCAAAGTTAAAAAAGTTGTTCACAAACCTGCTACTTCCGCTTCAGACTACTTGTCTACACAATGTCAGAAGAAGATGATAATCTAGAGGAGCACTCCAAATTCCTTAAGACAATGTCAAAAAAGCTGAGGCGCTTTGATAAGAATGACAAAGGGAGGAACCGGAAGCCTTCCACCAAATCTCACCATCAATGATTATGCAGTCTGCCACCTTTTGCTGGAATGTTAATGGTTTCAACTATATTAATAAACGACATAGTTTCAAGAAGTGGCTACGGCAGACCAAGCGGTTTTTCGGAAGTTTAATCGAAACTCTAGTTGAAGCCCAAAAAGTACAAAGCTATGTCAACTCAGTTGCTTCGGGATGGAGATGTGAAGCAAATTATGAATTCTTAGACCTAAGTTGAATTTGGCTCATATGGTACCGTCTAGTCAACATGTGTTTTCCTTTCTATATACAGCCAACTGTAGGTATAAGCGTCGTGAGTTATGAAAGGAATTGGAAACCATGACTCGCAATTCATTAGTCAGCTCTAGGCCGTGGGGCATTTTGGAAGACTTCAATCAGACTATATCCCCTTCAGAACACTCTTATGGAAATGTAAGAATAAGAAAAGGAATAACAGATTTTTGACTATATTTAGAAGCAACGGGTCTATAGGATCTAACTTACAAGAGTCTGCAATTTACTTGGTGTAATAAATAAGAGGTAAATTGTATAGCAAAAAAGTTGGACCATTTTCTAGTCAATGATTATTGGCTCTCAGCTCTCCCCTTGTCCCTCACCAACTTCTCAAACCCTGATTTCTCAGATCACATTTGTGCTTCATTTATATTCTCCACTGCTCCACCAGCTAAGAAGCACGTCATGGTCTCTCATTACCTATTGAAACATAAAGAATTCTTGTCTTGCTTACTTGAGCATTAACACAACTTTAAGGTCTCGGAACTTTTCAATTTTGTGTTTCAAGGAAGTTTAAAACACTAAATTTTGCAATTCATGATCTAAACAAGGTGTTTTACTTGTAGCTTGAGCAGAGAATGGCTGAAGCTCACGCTGACTTGCTTGATTGACAAAGCCTTCTTCTTTCTAATCTCAACCATTCATCAATTTTGCAGGAAAAAAAGCAATGACCAAATGGATCTGTTTTGCAAAAACGGAGGAGAACTTTCTCTTCGAACACTCTAGAGTGAAGTGGATTGAATCTGGGGACCTAAATACTACATACTTCCACCGAGCTATTTATGCAAGGAATGCAAACAACTACATTCACTACCTTATTGATGACTCAGGTTAGAGTATTCATAAGCAAGAGGATATTGTTGTTCATTACATCGATACTATAAGTCCCTCTTAGTCAAATATCCTCCTCCTCTCTCGGAAGCTGAATTTGATCAAGTCAAAAAGTTTACCACCTTCCATTGTACCTGCAAGTAACTATGAGTCTTTCTGTGCTCTAGTTTCACGACAGAAAGTGAAAAGAGAGAAATTTTTTGCAATGCTTTCTCATAAAACATTGGGGCTTGACGGTTACACATGTGAATTCTATAGAGTTGGTTAGGCTATTATCGGTAGTGATGTCACTTTAGCGATTCAAGAGTTCTACACAACTAGAAAACTCCTCAAGCAATTGAACGTTACTGCATTCTGCCTCATGCCTAAGCGCAAATGAGTAGATAAATTAGTAGATTTTTGTCTTATATATTGTTGCCATGTGTTGTACAAAGTTGCCTCTAAAATCATAGCTCTTCAGCTGCAAGCTCTGCTCCCTTCAATGATATCTCCTGCCAATCTGCCTTTTGTCAAGGACCTACTGCTGCTGGAGAATTTCTTAATGACCACAAAGATGATTTAGGGCTATAGTAAACCAAACATAACATCAAGGGGATTGTTAAAGGTTGATTTACGCAAAACTTTTGATAGTGTCAGATGGGATTTCATCATCAAAATTCTCCAAGCATCAGAGTTTCTACCAATTTTTATCTTATGGATATTGAAATGCACTACTTCCCCGATATTTTCTCTGAATATAAATTGTTCCCTTTGTGGTTACTTTTGTGGTAAGAAAGACCTCTGACAAGGAGACCCCTTATCTCTCATTCTCTTTGTGTTGGCTATGGAAACACTATCAGCTATGTTTGCCTTAGCTTACATGGAAAAGCTTATTGGTTACCATCATTTGGGACAAAATTCGACCATCTCCCATCTAGTCTTTGTTGATGATCTAATTGTGTTTTTGATGACACTGTTTCCTCTTTTACAGGAATTTCTCAGGTTCTATAAAGATTCAATGACATATCGGATCTGTACATGAATTCGGCGAAATCCACCTTATTCCTAGCTGGTCAACAGGCGCAAAACCAAGACAACTATCAAGACTTTGGATTTCAGATTGGCTCATTCCCAGTAAAATATATATTTCTTTACATCCAAAAATAAGAAAGGTTGAAGTTCAACCTATGTTAGATGCGGTGAAACAAAGAACTACTTCATGGTCAGCCAGAGCTTTGTCGTTCGCGGGTCATCTTCAACTCATCCAATCCACAATTTACAATATTGTGAATGTTTGGGGCTCAACATTTGCTATCCCACAAAGTTATCTCAAACAAATAGAATCGATTTGTTGCTCCTTCCTATGGGGAGGTACAACGGAGAAGAAAGCTCATGTGAAAGTGGCATGGAAGGATGTATGTCTTCCAAAAGTACATGGCGTCTTGGGGGCTAAGAAACTTTCAAGCCTTGAACGAGGTCCTTAACTTAAACTTATTTGGCTGCTATTAACTAGAAGTGGATCCTTCTGGGTGGCTTGGACCAATATATACATGATGAAAAAGGAAAAAGCTACTTGGATATGAAAATTCATCCTTAGGCTCAGACCTTTAGCAAAGAAGCTACTTGGCTGCCAGATTGGTAATTGTTATATTGCAAATTATTGGTTTGATGATTGGACACTATTAGGGCCCTTGATTTATGTTGTTGGACAGGTTGGTCTCCTGACATTAGGCATTCCCTGGAAGGCTTTTGTGGCTAAAGAAGTTAGAGGACACACATGAAGACTCCTGAGTCACATATCCTGTATCCAGCATATTGAGGAAGTTCGAGAAGTTCTGCAGCAAATAGACCCTACAAAGAGCTTTACTTCTCAATGAAGAAGGCATGGGAAGCACTACGAAAAAGGTTCAAAAAATTGGGCAAAACTGATATGCTCATCTGGAAAACACCTCTTCATAGCTTCTTCTTCTGGGCCGCTACGCTGGATCACTTCTCGGTGAGAACAAGGTTTGCAGCTTGGAACAACCAAGTCCCAACCACTTGCACTCTATGCTCCTTGAACGTAAGAGACCATTTGTTCTTGCATTGTGCTTTCTCGCAGCAGCCTGGGACTCCAATCCTAAATTTTAAACCCTAAACCCTCTTTCAACACTTTTTAATTTTTGTGTGGTGTTGTTAGAATGCTAATTACTCTTTTGTAACAAGATTCTAATTATTATAATTTACAATTTATTTAGAAAAAAAGAGTTAGAAAAGTATTACGATCTATCTTTTCATTATATGGTAAGCACAAAAACTATTTAAACCTCTATCAAGTTTGGAAAGTATAAGACAAATAACATATAACAATTTCAGTTAAAAATACCAAACTCGAAAAAACACAACAACACATCAAACTGGAGAAAAAAACAAAAGATAATATGGAAAAGCATTAACAAGGGTCTAACTAAAATAGCTTTAGCACCCTACAAAAGAGGCAAAACCCGACCACAGCAATGATCCCCTGAGTGGTAGACCAGCGTAACCATACCAGCATCTTTGGCTATAAAGATCTAAAACAACTATTGAAATCCTCAACAAAGCCTAAGGAAAAAAACTGAAGGAGACGACACACAATTTTTCATTTATGTATGAGTTGTCTGTTAAAACTATTTAGGATAATTTATTGAACAATTTTATTCAACAGTTTAATTAATGCAATTTGAAAATTACGTTGAATATGATATCGATTAAACCATGTTGAAAATATTCAATACTTTGAGTTAAGAGGAAAAGAGTTTATACCATGTTACATGTTTTATGTTTTGGTTGGATGAAAATTTTAATTATAACATATGTAAAATGATATATTTTACATGAGTACATAGAAAAGAGAGAAAGTGAATTAGAATATCAAAATAATAAATAGTAATTTGGGTAGATGTTAAAAAGGTTTCCTAATTAAGTGAATGTCACAATCTATAATTATAGGTTTCTGTCATTTTTTATCTTCATAATACCCATATATCTAATTATCACATAACTTTAATATATTTGTGTCAGGAACTATATTCATTTAAGTGAATATGTAATATTTTGATTATTTTTGATTTCAACTAATTATAATTTAATATCTATCAAGTCTGATTATCAATGCAAGAAAGAAGCAAAAAACTTTTTTTTATAATATCATTTAACACTTATATTAACATCTAAACAAATTACTCTCGTTACTATAATGTTTATTTGATTGTTAACAAATCCAACCAACTATGCCATTTTTAGTCACTAACGTACTATTTTACGCAGTAGCAAATTTATTACATATTGAACTGTTAACTTAATTTTCAGTATTTCTTATTTTGCATATTACCTTATATATCTTAGCCGCTAACTAACTACTTTTCTCATTTTTTATTTCTTATCCGCCATTTTAACCACTAATATACTACTTTACATATCTTCTAATTTATTGCATATTTAAATTGCTAACTTATGTTTCACTATCTCCCGTCAAAATCTTTGTTTTAACATTTTTCTTGTTCTTATTTCTTATTCGTTAACATACCATCTTACATATCCGCTAACTTATATTGTATATTTAACTGCTAATTTATTTTCATTATTTCTCAGCCAAATCGTTGTTTTAACAATTTTCTTCCCATTTCTTATCTATTAACAAACTTGTTGTTTTAACAAATTTATTCGGTCATTAGATTCTAAATGTTAACACTCAAAGTGAAAATTACATGAAGCATTTAAATGTTAACACTCAAATCACGTAAATATTAGCACTTAAATCTCATGATCTTGTGAATTAATTTTAGACATTTCGTTAATCCTATTATATCTTTAAAATCTAAATAAATTTTCATGCATTAAATATTCTATATTTGTACATTTGTACATTTAATGTTACATTCAACACATCATAATTTGGTTGATTGGTAGAACCATATTTCGTTATTCTTAAATTAGTTGGTGATATCAAATTAATTTTTTTTTGTCAACGGCAAATTATATTGGGCCACAACTGGCCGACCTAATAGACAAATTTCTACATAATATAGGCAGGAGGACTCGATCCCGAGTTATGCAAATACACTGCCTTAAATGGACTTACCGTCTACCACTAAACTAGATACCATTTGCTAAATATATCAAATTAATTTAATATTAATAATAATATTTTCTTAATTTATAAAACTAAAGTACATTCATTTAATTCACCCAACCCAATAATAAAAGAGAGTATTGAATAAAGAAACCAATGACAAATGGCATCTAGTCTAGTGGTAGGTGGTAAGTCTAGTTAAGGCAGTACATTTGTATAACTCGGGATCGAGTTCTCATATCTAAATTATGTAGAAATTTGGCTATTGCGCCGGTCAGTTGTGGCCCAATATAATCTGCCGTTTATAAAAAAATTAAAAATAAAGAAACCAATGTAGATAGTACAAAAGGGAAACTTTAAGCTAAGTAGAAAGTAACGTATATATTTATGAACTGTATGTTAATAATAATCATGGAAACGTTATTAAAGCTAATGAATTAGTGGACTAGGTTTTTTTTTTGGTCGCCGAATTAGTGAAATAATGTTTGTCTTTTAGCCCATTTAGAATTATCCAATGGGCCTTAAGATATGATTTAAGAGGCCCAATTTTAAAACAATAACAAAACTAAGTCCATCAATAAGTAACACATTTACTTCACATATAAAGAGAGATCAAAAGAGAGACACATAAATAGACATTTCGCTTTGATCTGAATTTTTTTTTGTTGTCTTTCTAAAATTTTTTTTTAATTTTTTCAAATTATATTCTGCTGAAGCTGTCTGAGAATCAAAATCTGCCTCATGTCCGAGAATCTCCGTCTGAGAATCTCTTGCTCCAACAAAAGCCGATTGTTGTCCGTACAAATCTGCTCGATGTGGTATAAAACGATTCGGAGCCGGTTCTTGACTTCTCGGTTCTCTAAACTGAGCCGGTTTACTTCGTCTTCTAAATTCTTAATGAGTCTCTGTTTACGCATCCTTGACCGTCTCGCTGATTCTCGGTTTGATTCCATCCGTTTCCGTTTCCTGTCATCAATCACCTCCGGAACCGGCCGGTTTAATTTTTTCCGACCATTTTCATCAGAATTCGTGACGTTAATTCGAATTCCTGTATTATCAAAGTCCAATTCTTCGAATTGAGGACTCGGTACGGCGTTGAAACAGTTGGTAACATCAGAACCGGAGTTCGATTTGATTAAACCGATCACAGATTCGCCAAAACCGGTATTAGTTCTGACCGAACCAAAATTCGTGGCGTTAATTTGAATTTTCGTATCCTCCGAGTCTAATTCGTCGGATTGAGGACTTTGTACGCCGTTGAAACAATCGGTAACATTGGAACCGGATTTTGATTTCATTGAACCAACCAAAGATTCATCGGAACCGTTAAAAGCGGTATTAATTCCGACAGAACCGGTTTCGGATTCAGCAGAACAAGGAATCGGCATGACCGGTTTGAGATGAATCGTAGAGAAGAAATCAGGGCAGCTCATTTCCCAAGGACTGAAACCGGTTTGGAAATCCGTACATTGGTTAACCAAATCCGGTTTAGAGAATGAAATTGCCGGTATAGAAAACATCATAATGACCGGTTTAAAAATTAGAGAGATGAGGAGTGAAGAGAAGGGGAAAAGGGAAGAATTGAATTGCAGGAGATTGGAATTTAACGAAATCTGATAAGGGTAATTTGGTCTTTTGCTTAACAAATTTATATTGTATAAATAACTTTTGAGTCATGTGCCACTTTGTGGGGTTAGTAATTTTGTTTTGGAAGAGCCAAAAAAAACTTTATAAAAAGTTGAAAAATATTTTGTGGGATACCAATTGTTCTACGACTAAATTCACTTTTATTGAAAATTAATTTAGATTTAACTTTTTCGTGTGTTTTAGTTAAGATTAAGTTTTTTAAACCGTAAGTGGCATTTAGGCTAGTGGCAGGTGGTAATTTAGAAACATACGCACTTGCACATTTTGGGATTGAGTCATCCGTTTGTATTTGCAAGAACTTGGCTAATGGATCGGCTATTTGTGATTCAATGTTGACAAAAAAAATAAAAATTTCTTAAACCAAATGTTTGTTATAGCTTAGTGACTAAGAAACAGTTCACGTTTAACACATGTGTTGTCCATTCAACTACTTTGTCGCCAAGCAATTAAATCGAGATTTATGGGGGAAAAGTTTTTTAACAATTTAAATTAAAATATTTGTTCGATAAACGTTTTTGTCAAATAGCTAAATATAAATTTCCGTAGTGTTCTTCATCAAAACTGAATTTTAAATAGTGGGGTAGTCATTTTAAAAATTCTCAAAATATTAGAGATCATCGAATCTCTTACCTACAGTAGTAAGAATGGACTTTAAAAACTTGTAGGTTATTTGACAAAAAAAAAACCCGTCCATTGTTTTTTTTATCTAGAAGAATTCGATTGATTTTAAGAGTTTGTTCGATGTATTTTCTATGTCTTTTATTCTTTCTTTTTTTTAATTATAAAACTAACTATTTAATTCGTAATTTTAGAAAATGAGCTTAAAATTTTGTGTTAGTAAAACACTATGGTTTCAGATATTATATAATAGAGTTTTTTAGTTAAAAATATAGTTTACCTAATTTTGCATAATAAAGTCATAAAGATATATTATGGAAGGCTAAAAAAGAATTTGGTGTTGTTGGTAAGAATGATTATGTTAAGTTGGTGTGATTAGTGTGGTTGATGGGATTGATATATGAAACAACTGAACAAATATTTCAATCAAATTGTTATAAAGTAATATTTTACTTTATAAAATTTGACTTAATTCAACTTTTTATTTCCTAATGCTTTGCATATCGAAAAGGATTTTTTTTGTGGAAATTATTTGAAA
>JAKUCM010008684.1:10000-14652 GCA_023374145.1 Lepidium sativum | reverse complement strand
TGGCAAGCCGCTGTAAGTTTTCGATGAAATTATTAATACTGTCTTAAAAAAATTCACGATTTTTATTCTTCCAACAACTCAAAAGATAAAAAAAAATATTGACGTATGAAGGAACTCTCAATCCAAAACATTGAATTTTTTTGGGTAGACATATTAAATCTGGATCATTCCATTTCCTAAATTTTATCCTCTTTTCCCTAAATGAAAGAACCTAATTAGATTCGAGTTCACCAAAAAAAATATCTAGATGTTGGTATGCAAATCTGTTTGAATATGAAAGACTCGACTATTTACAAATGACGTTCTGAAACCTTTTTTTATTTATTTTTTTTCTAGAAAAAAAATAAATCACTTGATTTATTGGTATCAAAATTAGATATTTGGTATAAAAAATAGAGAATCTATTCTCTTTTTTTTTTTTAGTAAGATCTTGGAGATTGTGTAATGCTTACTCTCAAACTTTTTGTATACACTGTAGTTATATTCCTTTGTTTCTCTCTTCATATTTGGATTTCTATCTAATGATCCAGGACGTAATCCGGGACGTGAAGAATAAAAAAGAAAGGTTTTTTATTGCTTTATTTAATTAGTGGAAATGCTCGAATTTTATTAGGATTTTATCTATTACACATCATCAAAAGGATAAAGGGAAAGAGAGGGATTCGAACCCTCGGTACGATTAACTCGTACAATGGATTAGCAATCCAACGCTTTAGTCCACTCAGCCATCTCTCCTAATCGAAAAGGGATACTTACTTAGGTTCCATTAGACAAAAAAAGGCTTGAAAAAGAACCTTCTCCACTTTATTCTTAAAAAGCTTTCTTTTTTTTTTTTAGATTATTCTATATATTATATATATTTTTTCATTTTCTATATTTTATTATATAGAATTTCTTTTTTATTATATAAAAATATTTATCATATATTTTATATATACTATATATATTACTATTCTATAACTTTTTTTATAGAACTTTCTCAGTAATTCTATTTACATAAAAAATTGAGATAAAGATTAGATAAAGAAAAGGCGCGAACTCGAAAGATAAATAAATAAAACCACAATAATAGAAATAGAGAATCCTTTTTTTATTTTGTCTCGTCAAAACACAAGTAAAAGATCTTTTTTATTTTAATAGCCTGGCCTGGTCAGTCCCCAGCCGGGCCTTTTTTTGTTTTTGTTAAAGTTAAAAAGACTCATCCGATGGATTTTTAGACAAAAAAGATCTTAAATAAAAAAAATGGAATCGACTCCGCTTTGACTAATTTTTTTAAGTCAACGCTAGAATTTTCTAATTTTTTTCAGATTTTTTTTTATTACACCCCCGATTATTTTGTTCGACAAAAGGTCTATTTATATGCAATAATTGCGTTGTAGCGGGTATAGTTTAGTGGTAAAAGTGTGATTCGTTCCTTTAATCCCTTTAATAGTTAAAGGGTCTCTCGGTTTGATTCATCTTCCGATCAAAAACTTTATTTCTTAAAAGGATTTAGTCCTTTCCCTTTCAATGAAAGATTCAAGGAAGATTATAGATTCTCGTAATTTGTATCCCAAGACTCTAATCAATTGTAAATTTGGATTATGAAATTACGAAACATAATTTTTGAATTGGATGACTATTTACAATTCAATAAGTATAACAAGAGGATCCATGGATAAAGCTAGAAAAGTTTCTTTCTAATCGTAACTAAATCTTCAATTTTATTCATTGTTTGATATAGAAAAAATTGAAGCAAAATAGCTATTAAACGAGAACTTTAGTTTTACTAAAGACATCGACATATTATATTGTTTTAGCTCGGTAGAAACAAAATACTTTTCCTAAGGATTCCGTTAAATAGAAATAAAGAACGAAGTAACTAGAAAGATTGGTCGAGTTCTCCTGATCTATCTTCTAGAAGGATCATCTAGAAAGCAAAATTTTCTGTGAAAGCACCCAGACGGAAAAAAAAAGCTAACATAGATGTTATGGGTCGAATTTTGATTACGTTCCCGTCTTATTTTATTTGGGAATTTCTCCATCCATCATAAAGGAGCCGAATGAAATCAAAGTTTCATGTTCGGTTTTGAATTAGAGACGTTAAAAATATAAAAATGATCAATCGACGTCGACTAAAAACCCTTAGCCTTCCAAGCTAACGATGCGGGTTCGATTCCCGCTACCCGCTCTAAATTCAAAATTGCCTCTTTTTAATAGAGACCATTTTCTCTATTAGAATTGTCTAATAGCAATTGTGTATTGAATTCACTTCAATACACAATTGCTAAAAAGGTTTCGCCCTTTCTTTTTTTTACAAAAGGAAAGTCAAAAAAAGCGAAAAGCGTCCATTGTCTAATGGATAGGACATAGGTCTTCTAAACCTTTGGTATAGGTTCAAATCCT
This sequence comes from Lepidium sativum, assembly GCA_023374145.1. NCBI lineage: Eukaryota > Viridiplantae > Streptophyta > Magnoliopsida > Brassicales > Brassicaceae > Lepidium > Lepidium sativum. The sequence goes on along the minus strand of JAKUCM010008684.1, from coordinate 12,267 downwards.
ATTGGACGCAATATCAATATAGATATCAATATATTGATATATATCTATTATTTCCATTTGTATTATATTATATATATATATTCTATTTCGAAAAAAAAGATAAGAAAAGAAATAGAATAAGAAAGAATTTCTGAATGCTTGAAGATTTAATATTAAACAGATATTAGTTATATACTTCTTTATATTATATATATACTTAACTTATAGACTTCTATTTATATTATAGAATTTCTGAAAAATTTAATTCAAATTTCAAATTAAAGAATAAAATTGACTAAAGAATCAAAAAAAAGAATGATCCGTTTCGTTCTTTTTTTATACTTTCTCCTGAAGTAGAAAACGTTCCAGTTGCTCTTGAATACCTTCTTTCAACAAGCTTTCTGCTTCAGGGGTTAATGTCTTGGTAGAGGATATGATTTCTTGGAACTGAGGTTTATTCGTTTTTAAGTAAGTTGCGTAATTGAACGAGAAATTTTCTTACTTGTCCAATTTCTAATCCATCCAGATAACCATTTGTTCCGGTATAAATGGTCATTATCTGTTCTTCCACTGTGAGAGGGGCTGATTGGGATTGTTTCAGTAACTCACGCAATCGTTGACCTCTTGCCAATTGATTCTGAGTAGCTTTATCGAGATCAGAAGAAAATTGGGCAAAGGCTTCTAATTCAGCGAATTGCGCCAATTCCAATTTTAATTTTCCGGCTACCTGTTTCATAGCTTTAATTTGAGCGGCGGATCCTACTCTCGAGACAGAAATCCCTACATTAATAGCGGGTCTGATTCCAGCATTAAAAAGATCGGCCGATAAGAATATTTGTCCATCTGTAATGGAAATTACATTAGTAGGAATATAAGCTGAAACATCTCCTGACTGGGGTCTCGACGATTGGTAAGGCAGTCATACTTCCTTCACCTAATTGAGAGCTTAATTTAGCGGCTCTTTCTAAAAAGACGTGAATGTAAATAAAAAACATCTCCTGGATAAGCTTCACGACCCGGTGGTCTTCGTAATAGAAGAGACATTTGTCGATAAGCTTGTGCTTGTTTGGAAAGATCATCATAAATGATTAAAGTGTGTTGTTCGCGGGTACATAAAAAAATTCAGCCAAGGCTGCTCCTGTATAAGGCGCGAGGTATTGTAACGTAGCTGGTGAATCGGCCGTTTCAGCTACCACAATAGTGTATTCCATTGCCCCTCGTTCCTGTAAACTCGTAACTACCTGAGCCACGGAAGAAGCTTTTTGACCAATAGCTACATAAACACATATTACATTTTGACCTTGTTGATTCAGAATTGTATCTGTGGCTACTGCTGTTTTACCGGTCTGTCTATCACCAATAATTAATTCTCGCTGGCCGCGTCCGATAGGGATCATGGAATCAATAGCAATAAGTCCTGTTTGAAGAGGCTCATATACAGAACGTCTCGAAATAATACCTGGGGCAGGAGATTCAATTAACCGAGATTCGGAAGCTGAAATCTTACCTCGACCATCAATAGGGTTAGCCAAGGCGTTTATAACACGCCCCAAATAAGCCTCACTCACGGGTATCTGAGCAATTTTTCCCGTAGCTTTGACTGAACTTCCTTCTTGGATCATCAAACCGTCACCCATTAATACAACGCCAACATTATTTGATTCTAAATTTAAGGCAATACCTATAGTACCCTCCTCATAATTCTACTAATTCACCTGCCATTCTTTTACTTCATCAAGACCATAAATACGAGCGATGCCATCGCCCACTTGAAGTACGGTACCAGTATTTACAATCGTTACTTCTCTATTATATTGCTCAATACGTTCACGGATAATATTACTAATTTCGTCGGCTCTAATGGTTACCATGAGTATTGTCCTAATTCTTTTTTTGGAAGAAAAAAAATAATGCCTATCATAATCGTAAGGAAAGGACTAATCAGTTGTTTCTTTCATCGTACCAAACATACCAATATTTGCATTAATAGTACGTAAATGTAACTCGTTATTCAAACAACTATTTAGGGTTCCTATAGCTCCTTGTAAAGCTTGTTGGAAAACCCGTTCGCGGACTTGATTAATTGTTCTTTGTTGGCTCAAAAAGAATGGTTTCGTTTTTGTAATTTTTCTAACTGTTTCAAAGTCTTATCAGTTGAATTAATCAAATTGAAATTTTCTCGTTCGATTTCAGAGTATCCATTCACGCGAAACTTTTCCGCCTCCGTTTCTACTTTACGCAAGCGAGCCCGGGCGTTTTCTAATTGTTGAATAGCTCCTTCACGGAGT
>JAKUCM010008684.1:0-7500 GCA_023374145.1 Lepidium sativum | reverse complement strand
CCGTCGTATTTATATCATTTGTTGGTGCTGCTAACTCCCCTTGAGGTAACTGGATAATTTTCCACGGTAAAAGGGCTCCTGACCAGTTAGAAACAAAAATAAATAAAAACAGGGTTCCAATAAAGGGAACCCATGGACCATATTCTTCTCCAATCTGGGTTTGACTCACGTCTCGAATGAATTCAAGGACAAATTCAAAGAAATTTTGGCCGTCAGTTGGAATGGTTTGTGGATTGCGAATTGCTAGAACTGCGGAACCTAATAAGATAGCAATTACAACCCAAGATGTAATAAGGGACTTGGGCATGGACCTGGAAACCCCCTATTTGCCAATAGAAATGTTGGCCTACTTCTACACCAGATATCTCATATAACCCTTCTTTTATTAGTGTGTTGATGGAACATGATAAAACATTCATATTGCCCTCTGACAGAAATAAGAACTTTAAATTATTTTGATTCAAGATCCCCCTTTTTTTTTTACTTATTTACTTGAATTTTATATTTTAGTTTTGGATACCAACTAAACTAATCACACAATATCCCCTTTTATCTCTTTTTCTTTTGTACGATTCAGGAGTAGTAACCGATTTTTTAAATCGCAATACAGGGAGCCCCTCCCTCAAAAAAAATTGATTTATTTATCTTATTATTAATCAAGAATTTTGTATATAGCTAGAGCGGCCCTCACCAATTGCGAATACTAATTTGTTAAGAATGAATCGAATTGAAGCTATAGCGTCATCATTTGCTGGAATAGAAATATCCGCGAGATCGGGATTACAATTTGTATCGATTAAAGAAATGGTTGGAATTCCCAAAGTGATACATTCTCTAAGAGCAGTATATTCTTCTTGCTGATCGATGATGATTACAATATCAGGCAATCCCGTCATATATTTAATCCCGCCTAGATATGTTTCCAAGCGAGATAATTGTCTCTTCAACACAGCTGCATCCCTTTTCGGAAGACGGTTGAATCCCTCTGTCTTTTGTTCAGTTCTCAAGTCCCTAAACTTATGAAGTCTTTTTTCTGTAGTGGACCAATTTGTTAACATGCCGCCGAGCCATTTTTTATTAACATAATGACACCGAGCCCTTATTGCAGCCCGCGACACTAAATCAGCTGCTTTATTTTTTGTCCCCAACAATTAAGAATTGTTTTCCCCTACTTGCTGCATCAAAAACTAAATCACAAGCTTCTGATAAAAAAACGAGCAGTTCTAGTCAGATTTATAATATGAATACCTTTACGCTTTGCAGAAATATAAGGGGCCATTCTAGGATTCCATTTCCTCGTACCATGTCCAAAATGAACTCCTGCTCTCATCATCTCTTCCAAATCGATGTTCCAATATCTTTTTGTCATTTCTTTTCACACTTAAAAAGGGGAGTACCCCAAACTAAAATAAAAATTTGTTCCGATGGAACCTTCTCTTGTACCGGGGATGGGCCATTTATGCATGAGCCAAGCCATTATTTTGTATTCATTATTATCTTTATTAGTGTTAACAAATTACCAAAGCAAATGAAATGACTACAGCAAACAACAAAAAATGAAATTCAAAATAGGAATCCGCTATTAGGAATCATTAAATCCTAGAAAAGTCTTGTTTTGAAATAGAAGAGTCACAAAATTCCCTGTGGTAGAATAAAATATCTCTCATATCTCCCTCGAATAAAGATAAATTCTTGGTTTTTTTTTCCAAAAGAATGTTGGTATGTTGCCGTGAACAATGCACCAATCCTTTGTTGAATCCGGTCCCGGCGGGGATCACCCCCCCTAGAACAACATTTTCTTTCAGGCCTTTCAACCAATCGATACGACCCCGAAGAGCAGCTTTTGCTAAAACTCGAGCAGTTTCTTGAAAACTTGCTTCGGATATAAAACTTTGAGTATTCAAAGATGCTCGAGTTATTCCTAATAAAACGGCTCGATAACAGATTGCTTCTTCTAAAGCACGCCCCGTTCGTTCTGCTCGTAACAATCCAATAAGTTCTCCAGGTAAAAAAAACATTAGACATTCCCTCTTCTGAAACCAAAACTTTTGATGTTATTTGACGTACAATAATTTCGATATGCCTATTATGAATCTGCACCCCCTGGGATCGATAAACCTTTTGAATCTTATTAACCAAAGAAATACGACTTTGCACTATAGTTAGCTCAGCACCAATGAAGAATCCCCAAGGAATTCCAAGAATTCTTGTTATGCACTTATTCCAACCCTTAATCCGCTTTTCTAAGTTCAGCGATATTGAATCAATCGAGCGGACTTCTAACACTTGTTCTACTTTTGGAAGACCTTGTGTTATATCACCGGATCTCGATTTTTCATATATAAATGTAACTAATGTATCCCCTTCGTAAAGAATTTCTCTGTAATGCCCATGAACTTTTGCTCCCGCGGAGTCGCCAAATAGGGCTTAGCGGATCTTATTACTACAGAATCCCTTTGAACAATTAAAACTTGACCCGATTTTAGGTGTGGTTCTTTTTTGGCGATACATAAATTTTCACAAAAAAAATTGTCCAAGACTAATTATTGTGGATGTTTCCGCACAATAATTATGATAATAATTTTGATGAAGAAAATACCAATTCAATTTGATTGGATTCAAAACAACGTTACTGTATGGATCTAGATTCAAAATTCTTCCTTTTTCATCGATTAAATAAGAGTTAATTACTTGAAAAATATATTTTAAGTTATCAAGTTGCAAATATTTAATTACAGAGATCTGATTATAAGTTAGTAAAGGCAAAAACGAATAAAAATTCGAAATTGGAATGCTTGTTCCTAAGGGGCCCGGCGAATTTTTAATTGTAATTAGAGGTTTTTTTTTTTATTGATTGGTTTATCACATTGTGATATTTTACATGATTAAATGGACCGATTCTAAAACAATTAGATGATGATAAAATTAACAAAGATTGGGATTCCTTATTTCTATTTAAGAACATACGAATAGTTCCGTGATTTTGTCTAAGTGATTGTTGAAGAATGTCAGCCTTGGGAGAAATCGAATAAAACGGATTCATGTGATCTGCAGAGATCCATCCCGAATCTGGCGGATTATTCCTTTTTCTTATATAGGAAATATGGGATTTCACTAAGCCAATTCTTATGAAATCTCGAATCAAACCCTTTGTACTTACTTCAACAAAGAAAGCACGGACCTCCTCGAGGGAAGAATTTTTGTTGTCTTGGTCCCAATTCAAGACTAAACAAGTTCGAACTAATTGAATACTTGTGTCAGAAATTCCTCGAGTTGGTTTGCCATTTCCATAAAGGATATAGTTGAAAACTCGAAGTTGAATATTATCCTTTTCCCGAAAGAGATCTTGTGGGAAGAGTGTTGCCAAATTTATACTGTCCGCTATCTCATAGGTGGCTACAGGCCGCACCAAAACAAAAAAACTTTTTCTTGGTTGGTGTGATCCGTTGGACATAAATCCAATTTTTTTAATTTTTTGGATTCCTTCGCGTTTGTTTTTCCCCTTCCTGGCGGTATCAAGATGCCACTGTGTCGGGATATCTTATCTGTCTTGTCCGGAAAATGGATATCTCCCGAAAATATTTTGAGTTCAATCCTTTTTTTTTTTTCTCTCCACTCGGATCAACCCGCCGACTTGGCTTCTTATATTTAAAGTGATTCGTGTATCGACTCCAATGATACTATAGTTCTGTACCATTATGGCTGAGGATTCGGCTCAGGAATGAAAAAAAAGCGATCTACTTTCATTTCGTATTTTGTCTTAAATTTTTGGACTCCTCGATACTCAATCATATCCTCTTTTTGGATGATTGAATCCGCCTTTAGAGTCCCATATTTCAGAATTCCGGAACTCTTTCTTCTGTATCTAGGATCATCAAAAAAAGCAAAAATACTATTTCTACGAAAAATACCATTTATGGGTATTTCAATCGAGATACCTGAATGCGGTATGAATTCTTTCTCTTGCTCTTGAATCGGTTGAAATGGAATGAGAAAGCGATTTCTTCGCCTTTTTGCTAATAAATCCGAGTTCTCATGAAAAATAGCAGAATATATGAAATTATAATGACTAGTACCTAAGATTCCATTCAATTCTGAATAATAGGGAGTCCCTGATTTTTTTTTATCAGCAAAATCCGAACTCAAAAATTTTTGGCTCACTTGATCATTATTCACTGAGAGGCTAGAAATAGATTTTCTTTCGACGGAAAGAAAGGGTATGTTCATTTGATCTTGATCTTTGTGGATCGAAAAAAGAATTAGACTAGATCCACATGAATTTCCTGATAATACCCATAAATGACTTGTTTTTGGTAAGAGATGTACATTACTATATGTAAATTCGGGTGCATGAGACACATCAGTACTCCAGTGCATTTCGCCCTCTGAGTCAGAATAAATATATTTTCTAACCCTCTCTTTAAAATGAAAAGTGTATGTTCCCTCGCGAATCTCAGCAATCACTTGTTCTGATTCCACATATTGATCATTTTGAACTAAAAGAAAACTTTTTGGTGGAATAGTCACGCTATGTATAATATCTTCGCTCTCAATAATTACAGACAAGTCCATATAACATAGAAAGGCAGGATGCCCGTGACGTGTACGTGTAGGATGAACCAAATCCTCATTGAATTTTATTTTTCCATTATAAGGGGCTCGTACATGTTCGGCAGTACCTCCTGTAAATACTCCGCCGGTATGAAAAGTTCTTAATGTTAGTTGAGTCCCCGGTTCGCCAATAGATTGACCCGCGATAATACCTACAGCTTCCCCCAATTCAACTAGGTCACCATGAGTGGGACTCCGACCATAACATAATCGACAGATCCAAGATGTACTCCGACAAGTAAAGGGAGTTCGAATAGATATTGATTGTGTTCCAAAGGTTATTAATCGATTGACAAGTCCAATCCCAAGATCTTGATTTCGAAAGGCGACACATCGGGAACCTATATATATATCGTCTGCTAAGACACGACCAATTAATGTTTGGATAAAAATTCTTTCTGACATCATTCGATTTTTATTTCGAGGACTCACGGAAATCCCTCGGATAGTGCCACAATCTGTTCTACGTACAACAATATGTTGAACTACTTCAACAAGTCGACGCGTAAGATATCCAGCATCTGATGTGCGTACAGCAGTATCTACAACTCCTTTACGAGCTCCATAGCAAGAAATAATATATTCTGTTAAAGACAGTCCTTCGCGTAAATTGCTTTGAATAGGTAAATCAATCATTTGTCCTTGGGGATCCGACATTAATCCTCTCATACCCACTAATTGATGTACTTGAGATGCATTTCCCCTAGCTCCCGAAAAAGACATCATATGGACTGGATTGAAGGGGTCCGTCATCCTAAAATTAGGATTCATTTCTTGTCGCAAATATTCACTTGTAGCATACCATATCTCAATAGATTGGCGTAATTTTTCTACCGCATGTACATTCCCATAATGATGGTGTTTTTCCAAAATCAAACTTTGTTGTTCAGCATCTTGGACAAGCCAGCCCTTAGAAGGGATCGTTAAAAGATCATCAATTCCTAACGAAATGGATGTAGCAGTGGCTTGCTGGAAACCTAGGGTCTTTACTTGATCTAGGATGTGTGATGTATATGCCATCCCAAAGTGATCTATTAATCGGCTAATAAGTCGTTTAATAGCAGTTCCATCTATCACTTTATTGTGAAATACCAGATTGGCCCGTTCCGCCATAAGTACCTCCATATTCTGCTGAATGGGATTCGACAATGAGTTTGAGTCAATGATTGCAAAACTTCCTTTTCTCGATCTTGATTTGCGTAGAATTTTAGGTCAGGAACTATGGTCCGAGTTGAATCGGAGAGGTCCGAATTCACACGGGTGTCCTAGAATTACTTTTTTTAATACCATATTATTAGGTATCATATGAACAGGCTTGAGAAAAACCTTGTATAGCTTCCTCGATTTCTCGATAAAAAGAAATATGACCAACTGTGGTTCGAATATATATACAAAAAGTTTCTTTTTTTACACTTCTTACTATTAGATAGTGTGCATAAATCTCATGATAGTTACCAAAAGATTCATAGTGAACTTCGATAGGAACTTCTCTTGAAGCAATAACGCGTTGATCTAATTGCCACCGAAGCCACAAAGGACTATCTAAATTGATTCTTTTCTGCCGATAAGCTCCAATTGCATCATAGGAATTGCAAAAAAAGGGTTCTTTCGTATACTTATAGTGTGTTTCATAAATTCTTTCATTTTGAGTAGTTTTTCGATTACATGGATTATATCTGTTTGCACAAATACCTCGACGAGTGCCGCTCGTTAATACATAGAGTCCAATAAGCATATCTTGAGTCGGTACAGAAATGGGATCTCCAATAGCTGGAGATAAGAGATTCATATGAGAAAACATAAGTAAACGAGCCTCTGCTTGAGCCTCTAAAGATAAAGGCACATGAACAGCCATTTGATCCCCATCAAAGTCTGCATTGAACCCCTTACAAACTAATGGATGTTAAACAAATAGTGCGTCCTTCCACTAAAATTGGTTGGAATGACTGTATGCCTAATCTATGTAGAGTAGGTGCTCTATTGAGTAATACGGGATGCCCCTGCATAACTTCTTGAAGGATTTCCCAGACAATCGGCTTTTTTTCACGAATTTGACTCTTAGCAACTCCTATGTTCGAAGCCAGATGTTGTCTAATTAGCCCACGAATTACAAATGTCTGGAAGAGCTCTATTGCTATTTCGCGAGGCAATCCACAGCGATGTAATGAAAGTGAAGGTCCAACGACAATCACCGAACGCCCCGAATAATCGACCCGTTTGCCAAGCAGAGTCTCGCGAAATCTTCCCTCTTTGCCTTCAATTACATCTGAAAATGACTTGTAAACCTTATTATGACCATCCCTCAATGGGTTGTCCACGGATTCCATTATCAAGAAGTGTATCCACGGCTTCTTGTACCAATTTTTCCTGACACATTACTAATTCCCCTGGTGTAGAATCTACTTGTTGTTAATAGATCGGTAGTTCCGATAGATAACTCTTCTATAGAGTTCATTAATATCTGAACTCATTAGTTTACCCCCTTCTATCTGAATGATGGGTCTCAACTCGGGGGGAAGAACCGGTAAGAGACATAAAACCATCCATTCCGGTTCTATATTTGTTCGAATAAAATGCTTAGCTAATTCCATACGTCTAACTAAAAAATCTTTTCTTCTTACAATTTTTCGATCTTCCCATTCATTCCCCGTGGGCCCTTCTTCTCCTAATTGTTTCCATTCTACCAACGAATTTTCTATAATAATTCGCAAATCTAAATCGGCTAATTGTTCTCGGATAGCACCCGCCCCAGTGGAAATTTCTCGATTTCGAAATATATCGAAACCTTGAGTAGTAAAAAAAAGTGGGATGCTGTATTTCCAGGATTGAATTTCATATTCAAATGAACCTCGTAATCGTAAGAAAGTAGGTTTTTTAGTTATGGGCCTC